>JABWTJ010001130.1:91822-120671 GCA_016801875.1 Solanum sitiens
TTTTGGACTTCTCTAGCCAATGGGCGTCTAGAAACTTGTAAGTGGGCTAAACTACCCATGCTACCTGCTTTTCTACTTAAAGCGTCAGCTACCACATTTGCCTTTCCTGGGTGATACAGAATGGTAATATCATAGTCCTTCAACAGTTCCATCCACCTCCTCTGCCTCAAATTCAAGTCTTTCTGGGTAAAAACATACTGTAGACTACGATGATCTGTGTAGACCTCACACTTGACCCCATATAGATAGTGTCTCCATTGCTTTAATGCAAACACTACCGCAGCCAACTCCAAATCATGGGTCGGATAGTTACGTTCATGCACCTTTAATTGCCTCGAAGCATAAGCAATTACATTCTTCTCTTGCATTAGCACTGCACCCAAACCAGAATAGGATGCATCACAATAAACAATGAAGTTCTTACCCTCTACTGGCAAGGTAAGGATAGGTGCAGTAGTCAGCAAGGTCTTGAGTTTCTGAAAGCTTTCATCACATTCATCCGACCATACAAATGGAACATTCTGCTTAGTCAAGTTCGTCAATTGGGAAGCAATAGAAGAGAATCCCTTGACAAATCGACGGTAGTAGCTGGCTAAACCAACAAAGCTCCTTACTTCTGACACATTAGTAGGTCTTACCCAATTCTTCACTGTTTCAATCTTAGAAGGATCCACCATCACCCCATCCTTAGAAACCACGTGCCCCAAGAAGGACACTGAATCTAGCCAAAACTCACACTTGGAGAATTTGGCATAAAGCTTTTTCTCCCTCAATACTTCCAACACAATTCTCAAGTGCTCCTCATGTTCCTTCTTGCTCTTTGAGTATATCAGTATATCATCAATAAATACAATAACAAAAAGATCCAGATATGGCTTAAAAATCCCGTTCATTAGGCTCATGAAAGCAGCAGGGGCATTCGTAAGCCCAAAAGACATTACTAAGAATTCATAATGCCCATACCTGGTTCGAAAAGCAGTCCTTGGCACATCTGCTGTCCGTATTTTCAATTGATGATAACCGGACCTCAAATCAATTTTAGAGAAGACACAAGCACCTTGTAACTGATCGAACAAATCATCAATGCGAGGAATAGGATACTTGTTCTTAATAGTTACCTTATTCAGCTGCCTGTAGTCTATGCACATCCGAAGACTTCCATCTTTCTTCTTCACAAATAAAACAGGAGCACCCCAAGGGGATGCACTTGGCCTAATAAAACCTTTACCTAACAGCTCCTGAAGTTGGGCCTTTAACTCCCTTAACTCAGCTGGAGCCATTCTATAAGGGGGTATGGAAATGGGTCGAGTACCCGGTTCCAGATCAATGCAGAAATCAATATCTCTATCCGGTGGCATACCAGGAAGGTCTGCAGGAAACACATCCAGAAACTCACGGACTACCGAAACCGACTCAATTGAAGGTACTTGGGTAGTGTCATCCTTGAGATGTGCCAAGAAAGCTAAGCATCCCTTACTAATCATTCTTTCAGCACGAAGAAAGGAGATGATACGAACCGGAGTGGAAGTGTAGTCCCCCTCCCACACTAACGGATCTGTCCCAGGCTTGGCTAACGTCACAGTTTTAGCATTCCAATCCAAGATCGCAAAATTCGGAGAAAGCCAAGTCATACCAAGAATTACATCAAAATCAACCATTTCTAAGATGACCAAGTCTACATAAGTATTGCTCCCCACAAAAGTCACCAAGCATGACCTATATACCTTTTCAACTATCACAGACTCACCCACCGAAGTAGAAACACGAATAGGCATGTCAAGCGATTCACAATGTAGATTTAGACCAGTAGCAAATGAGGAAGATACATATGAAAACGTGGAGCCAGGATCAAATAATACAGAATCCATGTAATCACAAACCAAAAGATTACCTGTGATAACAGCCTCAGATGCCTCTGCCTCAGACCTCCCAGGGAAAGCGTAACAATGGGCCCTATCTCCAGTCTGCCCGTTGCCCCTACATGTGGGCATTTAGTAGTAGTCCAGTTTGTCCATCACCTCGGCCGTTCGGTGACCACCATACCTCGGCACACTCCTCCAGAATAACGGCCTCTACCATGACCACCTCTACCTCTAGCTATTGGGGGTCTATAACTCTGTTTTGGACAATTCCTCCTAATATGTCCAGTCTCCCCACATCCATAACACTCTCTGGATTCAAGCATAGGTCTCTCCGAGAAGTTTTGACCGGTCTGAGGTGGACCACCAACTACAGTCTGTAGTGAAGACTGAATTGGTCGGACTGAGTAGCCTCCTGAACCCTGTCCTCTAGAGTAAGAACCATTAAAATCACCTCCCTTTCGAAACCTTTTTGATGTCGAGGCCATGGTGAAGTCATCTGGCTTCACTCCTTCCACCTCTATCACGAAGTCTACCACTTCTTGAAAGGATTTTGCCGTAGCCGCTACCTGTAAGGCTAAAATCTCGCAACTCTGACCAACCCCTTCACAAAACGGCGAACGAATCGTTTCTTGTGGGACTGAAACACAGTGGGTGGCATACCTGGATACTGCACGAAACTTAGCCTCATATGCAGAGGTAAATTAATCGGACATCCTACCTTGCCTCAGTCTAAAGAACTCATCCCTTTTCCTATCCCTCCATGTCCGGGGGGACTATACTTCTCCATAAACAAACTAGAGAATGATGCTCCAAGTCATAGGTTGTGCCTTCTGTGGTTGACACTCACATGTGACCGCCCACCACTTTTGGCGTTCCCTTGGAAACTGATAACTCACGAACTCAACACCAAACCGTTCTACTATACCCATCCTGTGTAGTAGCTCATGACAGTCAACCAGAAAATCGTAAGCATCCTCAGATTCAGCACCCTTGAAGACTGGAGGTTTCCATTTCAAGAACTTACTGAAAAGTTCATGCTGATCATTTGTCATTATAGGCCCTGTAGTCAGACGAGGAAACGTGCCTATTTCCAATGAAGTATCCATGCGAGGAGCCATAGTGGCCGCATGTTGTACCTCCGGAACCTGAGGTGCTGGTGCAGAAAACACTGGAGGTGTCTGACCCTGATCAGATAACCCGCTAAGATAAGCAAGAACCTGATTGATCATCTCTGGGGTAGGTTGGGGTGGCAATTCCTCATTCTGTGCTTGTTCATTCTCCCCTTCCTCACCCTCTCTTACCATTTCCTCCGTCGGTGGAGGAGTCACCGCCCTAGTACCAGGTGGGCTAGGTGCTTGTCCTCTTCCTCTAGAGGACGTCCTCCCACGACCTCTTCCACGGCCTCTCGCGACTGTTCCTCTCCGAGCTACAGCCCCAGTGGCTGGCTCAGACGTTTCTTGTCTTGCCGGTGTTGGTGCAGTCGTTGCTCTAGTTATAACCATCTGTGAAATAGAGTGAAGATGGTCAGATACCAATTTGTATCACCTAGATACCAATTGAATCCAAGTAATAGCACGAAAGAAAGAAAGAAAGAGTGGAATTTTCCTAAAGTCTTATAGCCTCTCAAAGAAAAGTAAAGGCGTCCCCCTACCGTTCCTTAAGACTCTACTAGACTCGTTCTTGTGTGATGAGACCAACGAACCTAATGCTCCGATACCAAGTTTGCCACTCGCGGCTAGATTTTGGGTCGTGACAAAAAATAATTGGGACACGTTGAGTCTTCAGTATTTTATCTATGTAGACAACAACTTGCAAACAAAAATCTTCGGTGTGAAGTATGAATCTAGCTCAATTTCACCTAAGAAAATCTGATCAAATTAACTTTATCAGAATTGAATGAAATATTATTTTAATAGTAAAGTATATTTTTCACTAGAATCTATAATTACTACTATAAAATTATATAGGTAGTCATTTGATATAAGTATTCTTTGAAATAAATATATATATACCTAACAAATAGGATCGTACGCCTTGTTTCTCAGTGAGTGTGATCTTGTTTGTAACAATTTTGAGTCCCTTGTAAACTTGCATTTTATCCGAGATGATTATTTCCCCTCAAAAATGGGTGGCAAGGTCAACAGAGAGATGTGATTTTCTCGTTCCTGTGGCTCCCATTATGAGGATCACTTTCTTCTTGTTGAACTCTTTATTGTTGATGAGAGTATTCATTTATCTACACAAAAAATAAAATAAAAATAATAATTAGTTTATAATAGTGAATCTATAAATTCAGACATTAAAAATCTTGTAAATACAAAGCTAGTAAGTAGAAACCTTGCTTGACTTGGAATATAAATATAAATTTTTCTTGATGGTGGATGTGAAAAGAAATTGCATTCGGCTTTTATAGTAAAATCTATTTGTGGATTTATTAATTGACATACCAAATTCATAATTACTAATATATTTTAGGATAAGAATGACTTTTGTAAAGTTTATAGATATGTCGACCTGTATTTTGGTAATTATTATTAAATATATTTTAGGATAAAGTTATTAGTGTATGTTGTTAGGAGATCACATAGAGCTGGGCTTTTATGGTAAAAATGTGATTAATTATAACTTTATTAATTAGTACCAAATTAAATATATATTCATATCTTTTAGAATAAGAATAGTTCATGAAAAAATTTAGCGATGTGTCACCTTGAATTTTGACGATAAAGCTTAAATTATTTTAGGATAAACTTTGTAGATGTATATTGTTATGAGATCACAAATAGAGTTGACGGAAAGATCTATTACAAAAGGATTGTAAAAAGAACTCAATAATATTTCTAACGGAATATATGGAAGTGATAATGCGTCAAATCTTACACTATTTAACAACACGTCATAAGTGTTAAGTCTAGTTCCATAAGAGGGAAGTGAACAATTTTCTATAACTATTTCAATTACGAGTATTTATATTGACTTGTGCACCATATAATAATAGATAAGAATTTTATTGAATCAAGCTTCAATCACCATGATAGAATTAGGTATAATATATTCATTATCGATTGATTACAAATTTACTATTTTATCTTCTTTGTCTATGTAACATTTTTAATTTTTGAGTTAAGAATTCTATTCTGTAAAATCCTTTTAGGGTGGAATCTTCCCGAACATTCATTGTAATTTATAATTTTATCACTCTATTAGCTTGAAAATATAAGTGATGTCATGTATTTGTTTAAGTACGTATCATATTACTATATATTAAATATAAAAGACTTGGACTTGGACTTGGGGCTTGGGCTTGGATCGAAACTTAAAATAAATATTTCATCTATAAATAAGAATTTTTTTACAGATAAGAGTAAAATATATAGATTGAAGGGTCATATCATATGTATATTTGTAATGCGATACAAACTGTACAAAATAGGTCAAAAATTAAAGTGACCAAAACATAAGATGGAGATAACGACTTTTTATGTACACTCAATAATAATATTCATTTTTGAGAAATCTTTTCACAATATCTAGACATGGTTGCAAAACAGTATTCCTCCATGCTTCGTCAGGATCTTCTTTTCTATCTTCTCTGAAAACGTCCGTAGCACTAATATGATGCACTGACCACATTTTCTCATTTATTAATCGTTGAATCTTGTCAAGTTGGTTACAAATTAACGTACGAGTATTACGCTTGATACTTGAAATTGAAGCTTGAAGAATCATCTCTGTCTATATTCGTTTCTTCCCTTAAATATCTGTCCATTTCAGGGACACCAATGGACCGTCGGATTCCTTTGGTGTAATCTGCATCTGGAATGAAAATCTGTCGCACCTCATCCACTAGCCCTGCATGCAACACAAATTTAGTAGAACATAGATTTGATAACCTAATGTATTATTAAGAAAATTATATAATAAAAGTTTTTAGCTAGGTAAATGATATTAAATTTTGATTGATACATAAAATAATTACAAAAATTACCTGCTTTGACCATTTGATCAACCCTCATGTCAACTTTACGGTTCAAGACTGATTGCTCAACATCAATCCACATAAAGAAACTATCATACTTATATTTGAACATGAACACAGGGTCTTCCACAAATTTTTCAATATACGAATTTGACCCTCAAAAAATAATTGGAACACGTTTAGTCTTCAGTATTTTATCTATGTAGCCAACAACTTGCAAACAAAAATCTTTAGCTGTGAAGTTTGAATCTGGCACAATTTCACCTAAGAAAATGTGATCAAATTAACTTTATCAGAATTGAAAGAAATAAATTTTTAATAGTAAAGTATATTTTTCACTAGAATCTATAATTACTACTATAAATTTATCTAGGTAGTCATTTGATATATGTATTCTTTGAAATAAATATATATACCTAACAAATAGTGTCATACGCCTTGTTTCTCAGTGTGTGTGATCTTGTTTGTAACAATTTCGAGTCCCTTGTAAACTTGCATTTTATCCGAGTTGATTATTTCTCCTCGAAAATGGGTGGCAAGGTCAACAGAGAGACGGGATTTTCCCGTTCCTGTGGCCCCCATTATGAGGATCACTTTCTTCTTGTTGAACTCTTCATTGTTGATGAAAGTATTCATTTTATCTACACAAAAAGTAAAACAAAAATAATAATTAGTTTATAATAGTGAATGCATAAAGTCAGACATTAAAAATCTTGTAAATACAAAGCTAGTAAGTAGAAACCTTGCTTGAGTTGGAATATACTATGTAAAAATATAAATTTTTCTTGAGGGTGGATGTGAAATCAAATTGCATTCGGCTTATAGTGTAAAATCTATTTGTGGACTTATTAATTGACATACCAATTTCATAATTACTGATATATTTTAGGATAAGAATGACTTTTGAAACGTTTATAGATATGTCAACTTGAATTTTGGTAATTATTATTAAATATATTTTAGGATAAAGTTATTAGTGTACGTTGTTAGGAGATCACATAGAGGTGGATTTTTCTGGTAAAAATGTGATTAATTATAAGTTTATTAATTAGTATACCAAATTAAATATATATTCATATCTTTTAGAATAAGAACAGTTCATGAAAAAAATTAAAGATGTGTCACCTTAAATTTTGGCGATAAAGCTTAAATTATTTTAGGATGAAGTTTCTAGATGTATATTGTTATGAGATCACAAATAGAGTTGACGGAAAGATCTATTACAAAAAGATTGTAAAAAGAACTCAATAATATTTCTGACGGAATATATTGAAGTGATAATGCGTCAAATCTTACACTATTTAACAACACGTCATAAGTGTTAAGTCTAATTCCATAAGAGGGAAGTGAACAATTATCTATAACTATTTCAATTACGAGTAATTATATTGACTTGTGCACCATATAATAATAGATAAGGATTTTATTGAATCAAGCTTCAATCACCGTGATAGAATTAGGTATAATATATTCATTACCGATAGATTACAAATTTACTATTTCATCTTCTTTGTCTATGTAACATTTTTAATTTTTGAGTTAAGAATTCTATTCTTTAAAATCCTTTTAGGGTGGAATCTTCCCGAACATTTATGGTAATTTATTATTTTATCACTCTATTAGCGTGACAATATGAGTGAGCTCATTTTATTGTGTACGTACGTATTCATATTAATATATATTAAATATAGAAGACTTGGACTTGGACTTGGATTGGAACTTAAAATAAATATTTCATCTATAAGTAAGAACTTTTTTACAGATAAGAGTAACATATCTAGAAAGAAGGGTCATATCATATGTATATTTGTAATGCGATACATAATGTACAAAATAGGTCAAAAATTAAAGTAACCAAAACAGAAGATGGAGATAACGACTGTTTATGTACACTCAATAATGATATTCATTTTTGAGAAATCTTTTCATAATATCTAGGCATGGTTGCAAAACAGTATTACTCCATGCTTTGTTAGGATCTTCTTTTCTATCTTCTTTGAAAACGTCCGTAGCAATAATATGATGCACTGACCACATTTTCTCGTTTATTAATCGTTGAATCTTGTCACGTTGGTTACAAATTAACGTACGAGTATTACTCTTGATACTTGAAATTGAAGCTTGAAGAATCATCTCCTTTGATTCAGCATCTCCATTTATATTCGTTTCTTCCCTTAAATATCTGTCCATTTCACGGACACCAATGGACCGTCAGATTCCTTTGGTGTAATCTGCATCTGGAATGAAAATCTGTCGCACCTCATCCACTAGCCCTGCATGCAACACAAATTTAGTAGAACATAGATTTGATAACCAAATGTATTATTAAGAAAATTATATAAGAAAAGTTTTTAGCTACCTGAATGATATTAAATTTTAATTGATACATAAAATAATTACAAAAATTACCTGCGTTGACCATTTGATCAACCCTCATGTCAACTCTACAGTTCAAGATTGATTTCTCAACATCAATCCAAATAAAGCAACTATCATACTTATATTTGAACATGAACACAGGGTCTTCCACAAGTTTTTCAATATACGAATTTGACCCTCCAACAATAATTGGAACACGTTGAGTCTTCAGTATTTTATCTATGTAGACAACAGCTTGCAAACAAATATCTTCACCTCTGAAGTCTGAATCTGGCTCAATTTCACCTAAGAAAATGTGATCAAATTAACTTTATCAGAATTGAAAGAAATAATTTTTTAATAGTAAAGTATATTTGTCACTAGAATCTATAATTACTACTATTAAATTATCTAGGTAGTCATTTGATATAATTATTCTTTGAAACAGATTTATATACTAAACAAAGGGCATCCTAAAAAAAAGGTTATTATACACCCCGAGAGGGGGCTTCAAGTTCTTAGGAAGAGCCGTACGAGACAACTCTTTTTCTTTTATACCTTGATTAGACGGAACTACTATTGCTGAGATAATAACTTCTATACGACATTATCTCTGAATACATATTAGTTTGAACGGGTAGCAGCACACAGAAAATCACCACCAGCATCTCTAAACACCACAGCAGCCTTCTGACCACGATTTTGACTAAAAGCGCCGACTGTCTATGAATGACCAGGATCGAAATGCCAATCGACGAAATGAGCCTACGAAAGATTTTTTTTCCAAAGGCGGCCCTTTTCTTTCCTCGGACCGATGACTCGCTTGTACCTAAGGCGGATTAGTGGTTTATTTTCAAAAAAAAGGGAAAGCAGAGACATAAACTGGGACAGGATTACAGTAATCGTGGAAAGGCAAGTAAACTACCTCGCTGTCGTCTCATTTCCTTACTTCTTTATAATTCATTCACTTCAAGACTGGACTTAACATAAATGTAGCCACTGGAGCCATTCTAAAAAGGGAGAACCAAATCTGTGTCTTTGTTCCAATCGCCGTGTAACCCGCTCTGGATTCTAGGAGGACTATAATGAGGAGGACGACAGACCCGTCAAGAGAAAGGGTGGTAGCTATTCTAGCAAGTCCCGACCCATCTCTTTATGCCGATTCCCCGGGTTGTCGAAGTCAATGAATCGGAAGAGGAATGTTGATCGCCTTAGTTTATGGTTCCGATATCAGAGAATAAATTCAAAGGTAAGAGATCAAGAAAGTCGTGGGCCTCGTAGTACGACTCGGAGGACATAAGACTTCTTGGTCAAGATTCGAGATAGAACTCCGGTCCTGCAACTCCTTCCCTTGATAGCATCTCATGCGATTGGAAGAGCACGAGAAGGACAAGCTACCCCGACTCCTCCACCAGAGAATTCCGGTCTGGAGCGGCATGCTCTCGAAACTAGATTCACTCGTTCTTGTCTCTAGCGATTAACCTATTCCAGAGCAGACCTGTCTTACAGATAAAGTCAAGCACGAGACGGGTATTTACTTGTTCTTTTTAGCATGTGCCCTTTCTTTGTTGAATAAAGATCTTCATCGATCTGTACATCCTATTGTTTCTGCTTCAGTGGAATATTCTCGAAGATCCATGGATCACAGACGGTATCTCGATCCTTCCCATGCGCTGGTCATGGATAAGACACTCAGAATGGACGCGGTTCAACTAGCGGAGACACGGGTCGTGAACTTCTTTTCCCGGAGAAGGAGCTCAGACTTCCTTAAAGGGATATAAGCTAGAACGAAGAATCAGGCTTTCATTTGAGAATACGATTTCCGACATTGAACTTCAAAAGAAAGGAGGAGAAGACGATCTGCCCTCCTTCCAATCAAATCTATTCTAAGGGGATAGAGCAAGGGCTCCACGCTCAAGGGACGGGCGATTCCGCATATCTGTCGTTGCCAATGAACCCGTTTACTTCATCTTCAAGAGCAAGCATCCTGTCTCTCAGGGCATCAATACCCTAGCACCGGGTCTCTAGAGGATGAGGAAGTGATGGGGATGACGTGACACGTGGGAAGGGCTTACTCTACTAGTATTCGATTCATTCTATTCCCAAAGGCGAATCCTACCCTGAACCGGGGAAAGGCGATAAGGACCCAGTACTTTTCGCTGCAAGTTTTGTTACACCCCTATGAGAGGCTAAAAATGAAAGTGTTCGCAACACATATTTTGTGCTACATCTTCGAATTCGAGAGAGGGTTAGATAGCTTTTTTTCTCTGCCAGTCTAAAATCTTCTTTTTTTGTTCTGTGATAAACAAATGACTTCAAACCCCCACTAAAAAGAGCGATTGAGAATCTCAAGATAAACTGGAGTGAAATGAGTTGGCAGTATCAGGATATATCTATCTTGGTTTGGATTATCAGGCAGAGATAGAAGAGATCAAACACGGGAATAAGAAGCAAGCTCGCCTTCCTTTGTTCAGAAATACCGTAATGAAAGGAACATAGGGTACATGACACGCTTAAATCGCACTTTGCTGGGCTTTTAGTGGACTCAAAAAAAGAAATCTTGCATGCCCCCGTCAATTCCTTTGAGTTTCGGTCTTGCGAGGTAAGCCCGCCGTTGAAAGAGACCGAAGAAGGTTCAACCCTGAGACTGCTACTTGTATTTCCTTTACTCCTTACAGTCAAGTGGCTTTCACTCCTTCTACTCTGAGAAAGCTCAATCAATAAAGACGGCTTGAGAGTTAATCGCACGAGAGAGTAAGTAAGAGATTCAAAATAGGATCATTGGACCTCCAGACCAAAAAGACCTAACGGACTAATCCCTCTGTAATAGAATTCAAACTCAACAGCTGACGCTATTGGTTCTTGCATGGCAGCTGGTATAGATGATGAAAGGCGGGTGAGATCTCTCTTCCCATGGCGTCTTTATTTGTTCGACTAACCGATTGAGGTGCGTGCTTCAACATCTAAGTTTCACACAAGGAACCTCCTGCTCTTAAGGATAAACTACGATATTTGATGGAAGTGACATCCAACTTGGAAAGCTCGGTACCACATACTTATGGTTCTGAAAGATCCAAGCCCTTCCAAAACCGCTCTGCTTTAGTCCTAAAGTCCATTAGGTCATGACCCCCTTATTCCCGATATGCTATGGTGCCCCGGGGGTGTCTTGCGAAGATCTTCGATCCGCCGGCCTGTTTGGACGGTAGAACGGGGAGAGGGGGAGTCGTGCGCGGATGATTCATGTAGCAGTGGAAGAGTCAAGCCCCCTTTCCTCGATTGAATTTGGCTTCGCTGCGCGCGATAGAGTAGAGCGTACCGCCCTGCCATAGTCAGTCTCCAGAAGGAGAAGAAGCGGACTGAGACTCCGAGGGGACTGAGACTCGCTCTTCTCGTCCAGAAGAATAGCCGAAGAACTCTTCAAGGAGGACACTGGCTTTCTATCTTTGAAGGGCGTAAATCACACGAAAGCGGACACCCAACACTATGGAAAAGCCTCCTTATGGGTGGGTTAGGTTAGTCAATCCGGCCTGACTCCAGGCGGATATAGCACCATTCATCTTCCACGCATTAATATTCTATGATGATCTTAGGCTTCCTGTGAGTAAGACAGTGCTAAAGAAGAGGGCGTGCCTATGACTTCGTTTCTTAGGAAATTCGCGCAGCATCCGAATCGGAATTGTCACGACTGGAATCTAGACCCCAGATGAGACCGGCGTCGTTGACCTCTCAGAGGTCGCAGACAAGCCTACTTACATCATTCTTACTTCATCTAGGTTAATTTTAGCGGAAAATTTGAAACTTTTTGTTTCTTAACATACTTATAAAAACATTCTCATTTATACGCAATTGTTCACCATCAACCATCTAACATTAAGAGATAAGCAACATTAAGAGATAAGCAACTGAAAGAAATAGTTCAATTCTTATTAAGTGTATAATTGCCAAAATGGCACCAATACATAGTCTGAATAAAAATATGAAGGAAACGCTAGAACATGCTCCACTAGCTCAACTCTAAAACTAAGCTAGAATATAAAACAGTAGCATCCTCGAAAGCATGAGGACCTACCAAAACTGGATGAATGGTGCACGTCCGGATAACTGCAGCGATGATCCTGTAGCTCTATCGTCCACCTGTGCTTGCACCTAAAATAATAGAGTTTGTATAGGGTTAGTACACACTTGTACTAAGTGTGGGTATATGCAAGCACACACCAAGGACATGCATGAGAAAGAATAGCTCTTTCCTAACAACATGATTTTTGGAAGTCAAGTCAGTGGACTTGCCAAATTGAGATTAGAAAAGTTTCCAAATTTGGATTAGAAAAGTCAATGAGCTTTCCAAATTTGGATTACGAAAGTCAGTGGGCTTTCCAGATTTGGAATAGGAAAGTTATTCCATGAGAATAACATATATCATCATACTTAACATTCTGCACACAGCATACAACAGCGTACACATAACACATATTATAATTCATGTTACACATAACGTTGTTCATTTCGTTCATTCGTATGCCATGAGACCTTGGAATCATGGACTTAACATTAAGACTTCCCAGGAATGAGGGCTTAACAGATGGGACCTCAACTAGGGAGTCTTCATTAGCAAACGCAGAGTCTACTTCGTTCATTCATACATACTCCATTTCATTTCATTCATGGGCCAGTGTAAACACCAGCTATACCTAGGATGTAGTTTAAGACTTTCATTGGGTTCGTTGTGCAATGACCAAGAATGACCTAATGTCATTACTTGAATCTAACTCACCTTTTGATTATCCTACCCTAACACCTTCAGTATCATTCATTTCATTATGTGCATCATTTGAGGCTGGCCTCATTCATTCATTGGGAACTTTAACTTTAACCGACATAGATCATGTGAGCATCATGAAATCCAGTGTCTCCCCCACACCGAAAAGAGGTGGAATCACTTGCCAAAGTGACCCAAAACATGCTAGCGTACATGGGAATTTAACCCCGCCAGATCCCTATATTGGCAGTATAGGTTCGAAGGCTAGGAGATATAAGGAGACCCATGCCCGGCATGCCGGACAGTCTCATATAATGAGAGTTACGTAAACCTCCGCCCTTCCCGAAAGAAGGCATCACCGCTCATAGCCAGTCTATCGGTGCTTAGTATAAAGTTCCATTACATTCATCTCATACGTCATGGAAGCTGGCTTCTAGTATGAGGACATCATAGCTCATTAGATGATATCTTATCTCATCATTCGTATTGAGTGTGTTAAGCTTAATACTCTCATTAGAGTGTTCATAGAGACTGGTCTCTTCATTATCTTACACTCTCATAGGTGAGTACGTATCGGTAACATTTACTTAGGCTCATTTGAGATTGCTCTTATCTTTTACATTAGCCTCGTATCATGTTGTCACCACATTCATTAACATTAGCACATTTGCTCTTCATAATTACTCACCATTTATTACGTGAATGTTCACTTCATCATATGCCAATGCACTTGGCCATTTAGTGTGTTTCACACTTTTACTTAACCCTTCTAGGGTTTCATCATTTCATTTCTCATTTCATCATTTGATTGTTCATTTCATCATTTCATTTTTCATTTCGTCATTTCATTGTTCATTTCATCATTTCATTGTTCATTTCATCATTTCATTGTTCATTTCATCATTTCATTGTTCATTTCATCATATCATTGTTCATTTCATCATTTCATTGTTCATTTCATCATTTCATTGTTCATTTCATCATATCATTGTTCATTTCATCATTTCATTGTTCATTTCATCATAGGCCAATGCACTTGGCCATTTAGTGTGTTTCACACTCTTACTTAACCCTTCTAGGGTTTCATCATTTAATTTCATACATCTTAGGTTCACTTATTTTTAAACGTATGCTAGACTTATGGGTCTATACATACAAGCCATGAGGCTTCATTCATAGTTCGTTAAGTGACTCATATCTTCCTAAGATTATGTAGTACAAGACTTATGTATCTTGTATGTATGCCAAGATCTCGATTTCGATCTAAGTAGGTGGCATTATTCTTGAACATTTAATTCACGTATGACTTATGTATCAATACGGAATTTGGGCAAGGGAACCCAAGTTCGAATCCCTTGGACAACACTTAATCTTATTTTAAACTTGTTAATTACATTTTTCAGATTTGGGAGACCCTAGTTCGATTCCCATCAACCCCATAATATTTCCTTTCTTTTTCTCCTCCTTTTTTTTCCGTTTAAGTCAAGGAGGTTGTGGGATCAATCCCCCACAAGCTCATTCTTTTTTTTCTCTTAAATTATCTATTAACTTTCTCACCTATCCAAGAGGTTGTGGGTTCAATCCCCATTCACCTCATTTTATATTTCTCCTTTATTTTCCTCCTAACTCTCTCATCTATTCAAGAGGTTGTGGGTTCAATCCCCACTCTCCACATTTATATTTCTCCTTCATTTTTCTCCTAACTCTCTTATCCATGCAAGAGGTTGGGGGTTCAATCCCTACTCTCCACATTTATTTTTCTCCTTTATTTTTCTCCTAACTCTCTCATCCATTCAAGAGGTTGGGGATTCAATCCCCACTCTCCACATTTATTTCTCTCCTTTATTTTTCTCCTAACTCTCTCATCCATTCAAGAGGTTGAGGGTTCAATCCCCACTCACCACATCTATTTTTCCTTGCATTTTTCTCACAAAATTTTTATGAAATTTTCATTTAGTGAGGTCATGGGTTCAATCCCCAATGACCTTACATTTTGAATAATTATTTTTTAAACGAAGCTCATTTTCTTAAAAATTGGCCGAGACTACAATTTTCAGCAGGCTGGAAATTTAGTCTCTTCAAATCCATTTTTGTCTTAATCTTTTGTTGATTTTTTTGTAGCTTTCATGTAATGATGTCTTGGATTCAATCCTTACTGATTTCACTTATTTTACATTCATTTTTCATTGAATTTTGTACCACTTTGTTTGGCTGAACCCAACCTATCAAATGCTGGAAATTTGTTCACTATTTTTAGCTTCTTTTTACCATCATTCATACGTTAATTCTTAAGGCATTTCGTGGATCATTTGTTGCATATTTAAGTGTAATATTTTTATGATTATATTCAGCCAAGAATTACCATTACATCCAGCAACATTAAACCACTTTTACACCTCATGATTTACACAAACATTCGCACATAAAATTCAACCATAAAAACATATCATTTTTTTCACATACTTTCGGTTGACGTAACTTAACATGCTTACAATTCTAAACTCATAATCATGAACACATTATCACAAAAATCACACTTCATACTTAAACTACCAGCAAACATACCCAACCTACGATTCATTGGGAGCTAGTGACAGGGACATGCAACGGGAACAATCCTAGTTTTCGGATTAGAATTTATTGAATCTTAAGGGGTCTATTGGGAAAGGGACCAAGAGAGAAGAAAACCCATACCTTTTATGTAGTTCAAACCTTGACTTGCTGCCCAAAACTTTCTCCAAAAATCCTGTTCAAACCCCCTCAACTTCAACACCAATTCGACGGAATAATCCTCCCTCTTGCGCAACGTTTTTGATTAGTTGTTTGTTTGTAATTTTTGTTGTGAGTTCTTCAAGTGTGAAGAACTTTGGTTTACCTACTGTTTTTGAAGTTATTTTGGCAGAGAAAAACGTGAATGAGAGAATGGGAGAGTTTGAGCGTGAGAGTTGAGAGATAGACGTGAGAGAGTGGGAGTCATATTAGGCTTAGGAGTCTAGTTTAGGACTTAGTCAAATAAGGTTTAGTTAATTATTAAAAATCTGATTTTTATTTTTATTTTAAATCAGCTAATGAATAATAATTATTAATTAATTACATTAATTCAATAGCTTAAATAAAAAATCATATAAATTCATTGCTTCCACCTAGGTTCGAACCCGGGTGGAGCAGGACTTAACTTCAAGAGCTCCATTTCGTCTCTCTCTCCCCAATTTGCCCCTCCACCTTATTAAATAATTAATTAAATATATATTTAGGGTAATTACGATATTACCCTTAGCCTGGTAAAAGACCATTTTACCCCTAGACCCTCAAAACATAAGATTTCCTCTCTTTAAGTCCGGTAAAGACTCCTTCGAGTAAATCTTCGTATTTGAGAGCCCTACATGGTTGGTCCCAACCTTTACTAGCTCAACTAACTCCCCAATTTAGTTGGCTTGGCTGTACCAAGGGTTGCGAGGTCTGGTTCTACGCGCATCAATCCGTGTGAACCCTGGTCTAATCGTAGGCATTCTTGGCACATTAAGCATTACTTAGCATATCTATTTTTAGGGTTGTTACATTATCCCCCCCTTAGGAACATTCGTCCCCGAATGACACTACACATCATTTTAAGATAAAGAGGGTGATTTTCGAAGATATCTAAACATACTTGAGACTTTACTCGTTGTGAATTTTCGTTTCAATCCTACTCTGGATAATGCATATTACACAATCTTATCTAAAGCTTCATATTTGAGATTGAGGAACTTCCTTCTCATTCGCACTTAACTTGATGCACCTCACAACTCATGCAACACAAAAAATCATGTCCACGCTATATAAAAACAGCAACATGACATGCAAACATGAATTCATTTTAACTCTAACTTATTCGGAAACTTAACCTTACTACCCTGTTTCGATAGTGTATGGTAGTCTAGCATTTATGAAGTAATCCATACTTAAGCCATCTCCTTGAGCTAGTAATCAGCCAAATTAGCCTTCTCCTCTTCATCAATACTCATAGAAGGCTTTAGAACCTACCATGCACTCACCTTCATGCGAACAACCACTCTTATCAAACGTCTTTCGTTCACGCTGGGCATTTCTATCACTGCCCCTTCTTGGGAAGGCCAGATCTTGAGTCTAGCACCTTAGACCACTTGGTCATCCTAATTCTTGTGTGTATTCTTCTGATCGCGCACACAAGAACGAAGTTAGATATTTAGAATGACAAAAAGTGTCAAGGCTCTAGATAGCACGATAAAGAGTAGAAGAAGGGAAATTTTCCTACGCATCATTCAGTCTCTAATCCAGGATAGTGGTGGACTTCACTACCATGACTTAGAAACTACTCAATGTGGTTGATGTGAAATGATTATTCTCGAAATTTAACCTATGGATCTGATACCAACTTTGTCACGACTGGAATCTAGACCCCACACGAAACCGGCGTCGTTGACCTCTCAGAGGTCGCAGACAAGCCTACTTACGTCATTCTTACTTCATCTAGGTTAATTTTAGCGGAAAATTTGAAACTTTTTATTTCTTAACATACTTATAAAAACATTCTCATTTATACGCAATTGTTCACCATCAACCATCTAACATTAAGAGATAAGCAACTGAAAGAAATAGTTCAATTCTTATTAAGTGTATAATTGCCAAAATGGCACCAATACATAGTCTGAATAAAAATAGGAAGGAAACGCTAGTGGAACATGCTCCACTAGCTCAACTCTAAAACTAAGCTAGAATATAAAGCAGTAGCATCCTCGAAAGCATGAGGACCTACCAAAACCGGATGAATGTTGGACGTCCGGATAACTGCAACGATGATCCTGTAGCTCTATCGTCCACCTGTGCCTGCACCTAAAATAATAGAGTTTGTATAGGGTTAGTACACACTTGTACTATGTATGGGTATATGCAAGCACACACCAAGGACATGCATGAGAAAGAACAGCTCTTTCCTAACAACATGATTTTTGGAAGTCAAGTCAGTGGACTTACCAAATTGAGATTAGAAAAGTTTCCAAATTTGTATTAGGAAAGTCAATGAGCTTTCCAAATTTGGATTAGGAAAGTCAGTGGGCTTTCCAAATTTGGAATAGGAAAGTTATGCCATGAGAATAACATACATCATCATACTTAACATTCTGCACACAGCACACAACAACGTACACATAGCACATATTATAATTCATGTTACACATAACGTTGTTCATTTCGTTCATTCGTATGCCATGAGACCTTGGAATCATGGACTTAACATTAAGACTTCCCAGGAATGAGGGCTCAACAGATGGGACCTCAACTAGGGAGTCTTCATTAGTAAACGCAGAGTCTGCTTCGTTCATTCATACGTACTCCATTTCATTTCATTCGTGGGCCAGTGTAAACACCATCTATACCTAGGATGTAGTTTAAGACTTTCATTGGGTTCGTTGTGCAATGACCAAGAATGACCTAATGTCATTACTTAAATCTAACTCACCTTTTGATTATCCTACCCTAACACCTTCGGTATCATTCATTTCATTATGTGCATCATTTGAGGCTGGCCTCATTCATTCATTGGGAACTTTAACTTTAACCGACATAGATCATGTGAGCATCATGAAATCCAGTGTCTCTCCCACACCGAAAAGAGGTGGAATCACTTGCCAAAGTGACCCAAAACATGCTAGCGTACATGGGAATTTAACCCCGCCAGATCCCTATATTGGCAGTATAGGTTCGAAGACTAGGAGATATAAGGAGACCCATACCCGGCATGCTGGACAGTCTCATTTCATGAGAGTTACGTGAACCTCCGCCCTTCCCGAAAGAAGGCATCACCACTCATAGCCAGTCTATCGGTGCTTAGTATAAAGTTCAATTACATTCATCTCATACGTCATGGAAGCTGGCTTCTAGTTTGAGGACATCATAGCTCATTAGATGATTTCTCATCTCATCATTCATATTGAGTGTGTTAAGCTCAATACTCTCATTAGAGTGATCATAGAGACTGGTCTCTTCATTATCTTACACTCTCATAGGTGAGTACGTATCAGTAACATTTACTTAGGCTCATTTGAGATTGCTCTTATCTTTTACATTAGCCTCGTATCATGTTGTCACCACATTCATTAACATTAGCACATTTGCTCTTCATAATTACTCACCATTTATTACGTGAATGTTCACTTCATCATATGCCAATGCACTTGGCCATTTAGTGTGTTTCACACTTTTACTTAACCCTTCTAGGGTTTCATCATTTCATTTCTCATTTCATCATTTGATTGTTCATTTCATCATTTCATTTTTCATTTTGTCATTTCATTGTTAATTTCATCATTTCATTGTTCATTTCATCATTTGATTGTTCATTTCATCATATCATTGTTCATTTCATTATTTCATTGTTCATTTCATCATATCATTGTTCATTTCATCATTTCATTGTTCATTTCATCATAGGCCAATGCACTTGGCCATTTAGTGTGTTTCACACTCTTACTTAACCCTTCTAGGGTTTCATCATTTCATTCCATACATCGTTCACTTATTTTTAAACGTATGCTAGACTTATGGGTCTATACATACAAGCCATGAGGCTTCATTAATAGTTCGTTAAGTGACTCATATCTTCCTAAGATTATGTAGTATAAGATTTATGTATCTTCTATGTATGCCAAGATCTCAATTTTGATCTAAGTAGGTGGCATTATTCTTGAACATTTAATTCACGTATGACTTATGTATCAATACGGAATTTGGGCAAGGGAACCCAAGTTCGAATCCCTTGGACAACACTTAATCTTATATTAAACTTGTTAATTACATTTTTCAGATTTGGGAGACCCTAGTTCGATTCCCATCAACCCCATAATATTTCCTTTCTTTTTCTCCTCCTTTTTTTTCGTTTAAGTCAAGGAGGTTGTGGGATCAATCCCCCACAAGCTCATTCTTTTTTTTTTCTCTTAAATTATCTATTAACTTTCTCACCTATCCAAGAGGTTGTGGGTTCAATCCCCATTCATCTCATTTTATATTTCTCCTTTATTTTCCTCCTAACTCTCTCATCTATTCAAGAGGTTGTGGGTTCAATCCCCACTCTCCACATTTATTTTTCTCCTTCATTTTTCTCCTAACTCTCTCATCCATTCAAGAGGTTGGGGGTTCAATCCCCACTCTCCACATTTATTTTTCTCCTTTATTTTTCTTCTAACTCTCTCATCCATTCAAGAGGTTGGGGATTCAATCCCCACTCTCCACATTTATTTCTCTCCTTTATTTTTCTCCTACTCTCTCATCCATTCAAGAGGTTGGGGGTTCAATCCCCACTCACCACATCTATTTTTCCTTGCATTTTTCTCACGAAAATTTTATGAAATTTTTATTTAGTGAGGTCATGGGTGCAATCCCCAATGACCTCAAATTTTAAATAATTTTTTTTTTAAACGAAGCTCATTTTCTTAAAAATTGGCCGAGACTAAATTTCCAGCAGGGCTGGAAATTTAGTCTCTTCCAATCCATTTTTATCTTAATCTTTTGTTGATTGTTTTGTAGCTTTCATGTAATGATGTCTTGGATTCAATCCTTACTGATTTCACTTATTTTCCATTCATTTTTCATTGCATTTTGTACCACTTTGTTTGGCTGAACCCAACCTACCAAATGCTGGAAATTTGTTCACTATTTTCAGCTTCTTTTTACCATCATTCATACGTTAATTCATAAGGCATTTCGTGGATCATTTGGTGCATATTTAAGGGTAATCTTTTTATGATTATATTCAGCCAAGAATTACCATTACATCCAGCAACATTACACCACTTTTACACCTCATGATTTACACAAACATTCGCACATAAAATTCAACCATAAAAACATATCATTTTTTTCACATACTTTCGGTTTACATAACTTAACATGCTTACAATTCAAAACACATAATCATGAACACATTATCACAAAAATCACACTTCTTACTTAAACTACCAGCAAACATACCCAACCTACGATTCATTGGAAGCTAGTGACAGGGACATGCAACGGGAACAATCCTAGTTTTTGGATTAGAATTTATTGAATCTTAAGGGGTCTCTTGGGAAAGGGACCAAGAGAGAAGAAAACCCATACCTTTTATGTAGTTCAAACCTTGACTTGCTGCCCAAAACTTTCTCCGAAAATCACGTTCAAATCCCCTCAACTTCAACACCAATTCGACGGAATAATCCTCCCTCTTGCGTAACGTTTTTGATTAGTTGTTTGTTTGTAATTTTCGTTGTGAGTTCTTCAAGTGTGAAGAACTTTGGTTTACCTACTGTTTTTGAAGTTATTTTGGCAGAGAAAAACTTGAATGAGAGAATGGGAGAGTTTGAGCGTGAGAGTTGAGAGATAGACGTGAGAGAGTGGGAGTCATATTAGGCTTAGGAGTCTAGTTTAGGACTTAGTCAAATAAGGTTTAGTTAATTATTAAAAATCTGATTTTTATTTTTATTTTAAATCAGCTAATGAATAATAATTATTAATTAATTACATTAATTCAATAGCTTAAATAAAAAATCATATAAATTCATTGCTTCCACCTAGGTTCGAACCCGGGTGGAGCAGGACTTAACTTCAAGAGCTCCATTTCGTCTCTCTCTCCCCAATTTGCCCCTCCACCTTATTAAATAATTAATTAAATATATATTTACGGTAATTACGATATTACCCTTAGCCTGGTAAAAGACCATTTTACCCCTAGACCCTCAAAACTTAAGATTTCCTCTCTTTAAGTCCGGTAAAGACTCCTTCGAGTAAATCTTCGTATTCGAGAGCCTACATGTTCGGTCCCAACCTTTCCTAGCTCAACTAACTCCCCAAGTTAGTTGGCTTGGCTGTACCAAGGGTTCCGAGGACTGGTTTTACGCGCATCAATCTGTGTGAACCCTGGTCTAATCGTAGGCATTCTTGGAACATTAAGCATTACTTAGCATATCTATTTTTAGGGTTGTCACAGGAATCAAGAGTACTTTCCTAAGAAGCTGGCCTATATTCGCATTTGAATGATACCAATCGAGGGCAACCGAAGTCGAGCATACATACGACGATCCCCCCTTTGATACTTAGGTTCGGCTGGCCTTTCACTTGCCCAGGAGTGTCGTACGCCTTGTTTCTCATTGTGTGTGATCTTGTTTGTAACAATTTCGAGTCCCTTGTAAACTTGCATTTTATCTGAGTTGATTATTTCTCCTCGAAAATGGGTGGCAAGGTCAACAGAGAGACGGGAATTTCCCGTTCCTGTGGCCCCCATTATGAGGATCACTTTCTTTTTGTTGAACTCTTCATTGTTGATGAAAGTATTCATTTTATCTACACCAAACTAAAACAAAAATAATAATTAGCTTATAATAGTGAATGCATAAAGTCAGACATTAAAAATCTTGTAAATACAAAGCTAGTAAGTAGAAACCTTGCTTGACTTGGAATATACATGTAAAAATATAAATTTTTCTTGATGGTGGATGTGAAAAGAAATTGCATTCGACTTTTATAGTAAAATCTGTTTGTGGACTTATTAATTAACATACCAATTTCATAATTACTGATATATTTTAGGATAAGAATGACTTTTGAAAAGTTTATAGATATCTCAATTTGTAATTTGGTAATTATTATTAAATATATTTTAGGATAAAGTTATTAGTGTATGTTTTTAGGAGATCACATAGAGCTGGGCTTTTATATTAAAAATGTGATTAATTATAAGTTTATTAAAGAGTATACCAAATTAAATATATATTCATATCTTTTAGACTAAGAATAGTTCATGAAATTGTTTAGAGATGTGTGACCTTGAATTTTAGCGATAAAGCTTAAGTTATTTTAGGATGAAGTTTCTAGATGTATATTGTTATGAGATCACAAATAGAGTTGACGAAAAGATCGATTACAAAAGGATTGTAAAAAGAACTCAATAATATTTCTGACGGAATATATTGATGTGATAATGCGTCAAATATTACACTATTTAACAACACGTCATAAATGTTTAGTCTAATTCCATAAGAGGGAAGTGAACAATTATCTATAACTATTTCAATTACGAGCATTTATATTGAGTTGTGCACCATATAATAATAGATAACGATTTTATTGAATCAAGCTTCAATCACCGTGATAGAATTAGGTATAATATATTTATTACCGATAGATTACAAATTTACTATTTTATCTTCTTTGTCTATGTAACATTTGAGTTAAGAATTCTATTCTTTAAAATCCTTTTAGGGTGGAATCTTCCCGAACATTTATGGTAATTTATTTTATCACTCTATTAGCTTGACAATATGAGTGATCTCATGTAATTGGGTACGTACGTATTCATATTACTATATATAATATAGAAGACTTGGACTTGGACTCGGAGCTTGGGCTTGGATCGGAACTTAAAATAAATATTTCATCTATAAATAAGAATTTTTTTTACAGATAAGAGTAACATATATAGAAAGAAGGGTCATATCATATGTATATTTGTAATGCGATACATACTGTACAAAATAGGTCAAAAATTAAAGTGACCAAAACACAATATGGAGATAACGACTGTTTATGTACACTCAATAATAATATTCATTTTTGAGAAATCTTTTCACAATATCTAGGCATGGTTGCAAAACAGTATTCCTCCATGCTTCGTTAGGATCTTCTTTTCTATCTTCTTTGAAAACGTCCGTAGTAATAATATGATGCACTGACCACATTTTCTAATTTATTAATCGTTGAATCTTGTCAAGTTGGTTACAAATTAACGTACGAGTATTACGCTTGATACTTGAAATTGAAGCTTGAAGAATCATCTCCTTTGATTCAGCATCTCCGTCTATATTCGTTTCTTCCCTTAAATATCTGTCCATTTCAGGGACACCAATGGACCGTCAGATTCCTTTGGTGTAATCTGCATCTGGAATAAAAATCTGTCGCACCTCATCTACTAGCCCTGCATGCAACACAAATTTAGTAGAACACAGATTTGATAACCAAATGTATTATTAAGAAAATTATATAAGACAAGTTTTTAGCTAGCTGAATGATATTAAATTTCGATTGATACATAAAATAATTACAAAAATTACCTGCGTTGACCATTTGATCAACCCTCATGTCAACTCTACGGTTCAAGACTGATTGCTCAACATCAATCCAAATAAAGCAACTATCATACATATATTTGAACATGAACACAGGGTCTTCCACAAATTTTTCAATATACGAATTTGACCCTCAAACAATAATTGGAACACGTTGAGTCTTCAGTATTTTATCTATGTAGACAACAAATTGCAAACAAATATCTTCACCTTTGAAGTCTGAATCTGGTGCAATGTCACCTAAGAAAATGTGATCAAATTAACTTTATCAGAATTGAAAGAAATAATTTTTTAATAGTAAAGTATATTTCTCACTAGAATCTATAATTACTACTATAAAATTTTCTAGGTAGTCATTTGATATAAGTATTCTTTGAAATAAATTTATATACCAAACAAATAGTGTCGTACGCCTTTCTCATTGTGTGTAATCTTGTTTGTAACAATTTCGAGTCCCTTGTAAACTTGCATTTTATCTTAGTTGATTATTTCTCCTCGAAAATGGGTGGCAAGGTCAACAGAGAGACGGGATTTTCCCGTTCCTGTGGCCCCCATTTTGAGGATCACTTTCTTCTTGTTGAACTCTTCATTGTTGATGAAAGTATTCATTTTATCTACACAAAAAATAAAACAAAAATAATAATTAGCTTATAATAGTGAATGCATAAAGTCAGACATTAAAAATCTTGTAAATACAAAGCTAGTAAGTAGAAACCTTGCTTGACTTGGAATATACATGTAAAAATATAAATTTTTCTTGATGGTGGATGTGAAAAGAAATTGTATTCGACTTTTATAGTAAAATCTGTTTGTGGACTTATTAATTAACATACCAATTTCATAATTACTGATATATTTTAGGATAAGAATGACTTTTGAAAAGTTTATAGATATCTCAATTTGTATTTTGGTAATTATTCTTAAATATATTTTAGGATAAAGTTATTAGTGTACGTTGTTAGGAGATCACATAGAGCTGGGCTTTTATATTAAAAATGTGATTAATTATAAGTTTATTAATTAGTATACCAAATTAAATATATATTCATATCTTTTAGACTAAGAATAGTTCATGAAATTTTTTAGAGATGTGTGACCTTGAATTTTGGCGATAAAGCTTAAGTTATTTTAGGATGAAGTTTCTAGATGTATATTGTTATGAGATCACAAATAGATTTGACGGAAAGATCTATTACAAAAGAATTGTAAAAAGAACTCAATAATATTTCTGACGGAATATATTGAAGTGGTAATTCATCAAATCTTACACTATTTAACAACACGTCATAAGTGTTAAGTCTAATTCCATAAGAGGGAAGTGAACAATTATCTATAACTATTTCAATTACGAGCATTTATATTGAGTTGTGCACCATATAATAATAGATAAGGATTTTATTGAATCAAGCTTCAATCACCGTGATAGAATTAGGTATAATATATTTATTACCGATAGATTACAAATTTACTATTTTATCTTCTTTGTCTATGCAACATTTGAGCTAAGAATTCTATTCTTTAAAATCCTTTTAGGGTGGAATCTTCCCGAACATTTATGGTAATTTATTTTATCACTGTATTAGCTTGACAATATGAGTGATCTCATGTAATTGTGTTTGTATGTATTCATATTACTATATTTTAAATATAGAAGACTTGGACTTGGACTTGGGGCTTGGGCTTGGATCGGAACTTAAAATAAATCTTTCATCTATAAATAAGAATTTTTTACAGATAAGAGTAACTTATATAGAAAGAAGGGTCATATCATATGTATATTTGTAATGCGATACATACTGTACAAAATAGGTCAAAAATTAAAGTGACCAAAACAGAAGATGGAGATAACGAATGTTTATGTACACTCAATAAAAATATTCATTTTTGAGAAATATTTTCACAATATCTAGGCATGGTTGCAAAACAGTATTCCTCCATGCTTCGTCAAGATCTTCTTTCCTATCTTCTTTGAAAACGTCCGTAGCAATAATATGATGCGCTGACCATATTTTCTCGGTAATTAATCGTTGAATCTTGTCAAGTTGGTTACAAATTAACGTATGAGTATTACGTTTGATACTTGAAATTGAAGCTTGAAGAATCATCCCCTTTGATTCATCATCTCCGTCTATATTCATTTCTTCCCTTAAATATCTGTCCATTTCAGGGACACCAATGGACCATCGGATTCCTTTGGCGTAATCTGCATCTGGAATGAAAATCTGTCGCACCTCATCCACTAGCCCTGCATGCAACACAAATTTAGTAGAACATAGATTTGATAACCAAATGTATTATTAAGAAAATTATATAAGAAGAGTTTTTAGGTAGCTGAATGATATTTAATTTTGATTGATACATAAAATAATTACAAAAATTACCTGCGTAGACCATTTGATCAACCCTCATGTCAACTCTACGATTCAAGACTGATTGGTCAACATCAATCAAAATAAAGCGACTATCATACTTATATTTGAACATGAACACAGTGTCTTCCACAAGTTTTTCAATATACGAATTTGACCCTCCAACAATAATTGGAACACGTTTAGTCTTCGGTATTTTATCAATGTAGACAATAGCTTGCAAACAAAAATCTTCACCTGTGAAGTCTGAATCTGGCTCAATTTCACCTAAGAAAATGTGATCAAATTAACTTTATCAGGATTGAAAGAAATAATTTTTTAATAGTAAAGTATATTTTTTACTAGAATCTATAATTACTACTAAAAAATTCTCTATGTAGTCATTTGATATAAGTATTCTTTGAAATAAATTTATATACATAACAAATAGTGTCGTACGCCTTGTTTCTCAGTGTGTGTGATCTTGTTTGTAACAATTTAAAGTCCCTTATCTGAGTTAATTATTTCTCCTCGAAAATGGGTGGCAAAGTAAACAGAGAGACGGGATTTTCTCGTTCCTGTGGGCCCCATTATGAGGATCACTTTCTTCTTGTTGAAATTTTCATTATTGATGAGAGTATTCATTTTATCTACACAAAAAATAAAATAAAAATAATAATTACTTTATAATAGTGAATGCATAAATTCAGACATTACAAATCTTGTAAATACAAAGCTAGTAAGTAGAAACCTTGCTTGACTTGGAATATATATATAAATTTTTCTTGATGGTGGATGTGAAAAGAAATTGCATTCGGCTTTTATAGTAAAATCTGTTTGTGGACTTATTAATTGACATACCAAAGTCATAATTACTAATATA
The DNA here is from genome assembly GCA_016801875.1 of Solanum sitiens. NCBI lineage: Eukaryota > Viridiplantae > Streptophyta > Magnoliopsida > Solanales > Solanaceae > Solanum > Solanum sitiens. The sequence goes on from JABWTJ010001130.1 coordinate 119,120, forward strand.
TTTTAGGATAAGAATGACTTTTGTAAAGTTTATAGATATGTCAACTTGTATTTTGGTAATTATTATTAAATATATTTTAGGATAAAGTTATTAGTGTACATTGTTAGGAGATCACATAGAGCTGGGCTTTTATGGTAAAAATGTGATAAATTATAAGTTTATTAATTAGTATACAAAATTAAATATATATTCATATCTTTTAGACTAAGAATAGTTCATGAAATATTTTAAGAGATGTGTCACCTTGAATTTTAGCGATAAAGCTTAAATTATTTTAGGATGAAGTTTTTAGATGTATATTGTTATGAGATCACAAATAGAGTTGACGGAAAGATCTATTACAAAAGGATTGTAAAAAGAACTCAATAATATTTCTGACGGAATATATTGAAGTGATAATGCGTCAAATCTTACACTATTTAACAACACCTCATAAGTGTTAAGTCTAATTCCATAAGAGGGAAGTGAACAATTATCTATAACTATTTCAATTACGAGTATTTATATTGACTTGTGCACCATATAATAATAGATAAGGATTTTATTGAATCAATCTTCAATCACTGTGATAGAATTAGGTATAATATGTTTATTACCGATAGATTACAAATTTACTATTTTATCTTCTTTGTCTATGTAACATTTTTAAATTTTGAGTTAAGAATTCTGTTCTTTAAAATACTTTTAGGGTGGAATCTTCCCGAACATTTATGGTAATTTATTATTTTATCACTCTATTAGCGTGATAATATGAGTGAGCTCATGTAATTGTGTACGTACGTATTCATATTAATATGTATTAAATATAGAAGACTTGGACTTGGACTAGGGGCTTGGGCTTGGATCGGAACTTAAAATAAATATTTCATCTATAAAAAAGAATTTTTTTACAGATAAGAGTAACATATATAGAAAGAAGGGTCATATCATATGTATATTTGTAATGCGACACATACTGTACAAAATAGGTCAAAAATTAAAGTGACCAAAACAGAAAATGGAGATAACGACTGTTTATGTACAATCAATAATAATATTCATTTTTGAGAAATCTTTTCACAATATCTAGGCATGGTTGCAAAACAGTATTCCTCCATGCTTCGTCGGGATCTTCTTTTCTATCTTCTTTGAAAACGTCCGTAGCAATAATATGATGCACTGACCACATTTTCTCGTTTATTAATCGTTGAATCTTGTTAAGTTGGTTACAAATTAACGTACGAGTATTACGCTTGATACTTGAAATTGAAGCTTGAAGAATCATCTCCATTGATTCATCATCTCCGTCTATATTCGTTTCTTCCCTTAAATATCTGTCCATTTCAGGGACACCAATGGACCGTCAGATTCCTTTGGTGTAATCTGCATCTGTAATGAAAATCTGTCGCACCTCATCCACTAGCCCTGCATGCAACACAACTTTAGTAGAACATAGATTTGATAACCAAATGCATTATTAAGAAAATTATATAAGAAAAGTTTTTAGCTAGCTGAATGATATTAAATTTTGATTGATACATAAAATAATTACAAAAATTACCTGTGTTGACCA
>JABWTJ010001131.1:13010-57070 GCA_016801875.1 Solanum sitiens
ATTTTGTGGACGTCCGTCAAGACCTTGGCTATGCATCCGGTTGTCCCTCACGGGCATTCCGACCTATTTGCAAGGTCAAAATATCCCCGAAGCGCGCATACCCCCATTTTGACAATTTTTCATTTTTTGGGTGATCCGGATCCCGACGTCAAAAGTGCCAAAAATTTTGTGGAAGTCCGTCAAGACCTTAGCTATACATCCGGTTGGCCCTCAAGGCCACTCCGACCCATTTTCAAGGTCAAAATAGCCCCGAAGCGCGCATACCCCCTTTTTGACGATTTTTCATGTGCTATAGCACACCATTTTTTGGGTGATCCGGATCCCGATGTCAAAAGTGCCAAACATTTTTGTGGACGTACGACAAGACCTTGGCTATGCATCCGGTTGGCCCTCATGGCCATTCCGACCCATTTTCAAGGTCAAAATAGCCCAGAAGCGCGCATACCCCCATTTCGATGATTTTTCGTTTGCTATAGCACACCATTTTTTGGATGATCCGGATCCCGATGTCAAAAGTGTCAAAAAATTTTGTGGACGTCCGTCAAGACCTTGGATATGCATCCGATTGTCCCTCACGGCCACTCCGACCCATTTTCAAGGTCAAAATAGCCCCGAAGCGCGCATACCCTTGTTTCGACAATTTTTCGTGTGCTACAGCACACCATTTTTTGGGTGATCCGGATCCCGATGTCAAAAGTGCCAAAAATTTTTGTGGACGTCCGTCAAGACCTTGGATATGCATCCGGTTGGCCCTCATGGCCATTCCGACCCATTTTCAAGGTCAAAATAGCCCAGAAGCGCGCATACCCCCATTTCGATAATTTTTCGTGTGCTATAGCACACCGTTTTTTGGATGATCCGGATCCCGATGTCAAAAGTGCCAAAAAATTTTGTGGACGTCCATCAAGACCTTGGCTATGCATCCGATTGTCCCTCACGGCCACTCCGACCCATTTTCAAGGTCAAAATAGCCCCGAAGCGCGCATACCCTCGTTTCGACAATTTTTCGTGTGCTATAGCACACCATTTTTTGGGTGATCCGTATCCCGATGTTAAAAGTGCCAAAAAATTTGTGGACGTCCGCTAAGACGTTGGCTATGCTTCTGGTTGTCCCTCACAGCCATTCCGACTAATTATCAAGGTCAAAATAGCCCCGAAGCACGCATAACCCCATTTCGACGATTTTTCGTGTGCTATAGCACACCATTTTTTGGGTGATTCGGATCCCGATGTGAAAAGTGCCAAACATTTTTGTGGACGTCTGTCAAGACCTTGGCTATACATCCGGTTGGACCTCAGGGCAATTCCGATCGATTTTTAAGGTCAAAATATCCCCGAAGCACGCATACCCCTATTTTGATGATTTTTCATGTGCTATAGCACACCATTTCTTGGGTGATCCGTATCCGATGTTAAAAGTGCCAAAAAATTTGTGGACGTCCGGTAAGACGTTGGCAATGCTCTCGGTTGGCCCTCACAGCCATTCCGACCAATTATCAAGGTCAAAATAGCCCCAAAGCGCGCATACCCCCATTTCAACGATTTTTCGTGTGCTATAGCACACCATTTTTTGGGTGATCCGGATCCCGACGTCAAAAGTGCCAAAAATTTTTGTGGACGTCCGTCAAGACCTTGGCTATGCATCCGGTTAGACCTCAGGGCAATTCCGACCCATTATCAAGGTCAAAATAGCCCCAAAGCGCGTATACCCCCATTTCGACAATTTTTTGTGTGCTATAGCACACCATTTTTTTCGGTGATCCATATCCCGATGTTAAAAGTGCCAAAAATTTTGTGTACATACGTCAAGACCTTTGCTATGCATCCGGTTGGCCCTCACGGCTATTCCGGCCCATTATCAAGGTCAAAATAGCCCCGAAGTGCACATACCTCCATTTTGACGATTTTTCGTGTGCCATAGCACACCATTTTTTGGATGATCCAGATCCGAACGTCAGAAGTGCCAAAATATTTTGTGGACGTCCGTCAAGACCTTGGCTATGCATCCGATTGTCCCTCACGGCCATTCCGACCCATTTTCAAGGTCAAAATATCCCCGAAGCGCGCATACCCCTATTTTGACAATTTTTCGTGTACTATAGCACACCATTTTTTGGGTGATCCGGATCCCGACGTCAAAGTGCCAAAATGTTTTGTGGACGTCCCTCAAGACCTTATCTATGCATCCGGTTGGCCCTCAAGGCCACTCCGACCCATTTTCAAGGTCAAAATAGCTCTGAAGCGCGCATACCCCCATTTCGAGGATTTTTCTTGTGCTATAGCACACCATTTTTTGAGTGATCCGGATCCCGACGTCAAAAGTGCCAAAAGTTTTTGTGGACGTCCGTCAAGACGTTGGCTATGCATCCGGTTGGCCCTCACAGCCATTCCAACCCATTTTCAAGGTCAAAATAGCCCCAAAGCGTGCATACCCCCATTTCGACAATTTTTTGTGTGCTATAGCACACCATTTTTTGGGTGATCCGGATCCCGACGTCAAAAGTGACAAAAAATTTTGTGGACGTCCGTCAAGACCTTGGCTATGCATCCGGTTGGCCCTCACGGCCATTCCGACCTATTGTCAAGGTCAAAATAGCCCCGAAGCGCGCATACCCCCATTTCGACAATTTTTCGTGTGCTATAGCACACCATTTTTTGGGTGATCCGGATCCCGATGTCAAAAGTGCCAAAATTTTTGTGGACGTCCGTCAAGACCTTGGCTATGCATACGGTTGGCCCTCACGGCCATTCCGACCCATTTTCAAGGTCAAAATAGCCCCAAAGCGCGCATACCCCCATTTCGACGATTTTTCGTGTACTATAGCACACCATTTTATAGATGATCCCGATCCAGACGTCAAAAGTGCCAAAACATTTTGTGGACGTCCGTCAAGACCTTGGCTATGCATCCGTTTGGCCCTCACGGCCATTCCGACCCATTTACAAGGTCAAAATAGTCCCGAAGCGCGCATACCCCCATTTCGACAATTGTTTGTGTGCTATATCACACCATTTTTTGGGTGATCCGAATCACGACGTCAAAAGTGCCAAAAAGTTTTGTGGACGTCCGTCAAGACCTTGGCTATGCATCCGGTTGGCCCTCACGGCCATTCCGACCCATTTAGAAGGTCAAAATAGTCCCGAAGCGCGCATACCCCCATTTCGATGATTTTTCGTGTGCTATATTACACCATTTTTTGGGTGATCCGGATCACGATGTCAAAAGTGCCAACATTTTTTGTGGACTTCCATCAAGACCTTGGCTATGTATCCGGTTGGCCCTCACAGCCATTCCGACCCATTTTCAAGGTCAAAATATCCCCGAAGCACGCATACCCTCATTTCGACAATTTTTCGTGTGCTATAGCACACTATTTTTTGGGTGATCTGGATCCCGACGTCAAAAGTACCAAATATTTTTGTGGACGTCCGTCAAGACCTTGGCTATGCATCCGGTTGGCCCTCAAGGCCATTTCGACCCATTTTTAAGGTCAAAATAGCCCCGAAGCGCGCATACCCCCATTTCAACGATTTTTCATGTGCTATAGCACACCATTTTTTGGGTGATCCGGATCCCGACGTCAAAAGTGCCAAATCTTTTTGTGGACGTCCGTCAAGACCTTGGCTATGCATTCGGTTGGCCCTCACGGCCAATTTTCAAGGTCAAAATAGCCCCGAAGTGCGCATACCAACATTTCGACGATTTTTCGTGTACTATAGCACACCATTTTATAGGTGATCCAGATCCCGACGTCAAAAGTGCCAAAAATTTTTGTGGACGTCCGTCAAGACCTTGGATATGCATTCGGTTGGCACTCACGGCCAATCCGACCCATTTAAAAGGTCAAAATAGTCCCGAAGCGCGCATACCCCCATTTTGACGACTTTTCGTGTTCTATATCACACTATTTTTTGGGTGATCCAGATCCCGACGTCAAAATTGCCAAATTTTTTTGTGGACGTCCGTCAAAACCTTGGCTATGCATCCGGTTGGCCCTCACAGCTATTCCGACCCATTTTCAAGGTCAAAATATCCCCGAAGCGCGCATACCCTCATTTCGACAATTTTTCGTGTGCTACAGCACACCATTTTTTGGGTGATCTGGATCCCGACGTCAAAAGTGCCAAAAAATTTTGTGTACATATGTCAAGACCTTTGCTATGCATCCGGTTGGCCCTCAAGGCCACTCCGACCCATTTTCAAGGTCAAAATAGCCCCGAAGCGCGCATACCCCCATTTCGACAATTATTTGTGTTCTATAGCACACCATTTTTTGGATAATCCGGATCCCGACGTCAAAAGTGCCAAAACATTTTGTGGACGTCCGTCAAGACCTTGGCTATGCATCCGGTTGTCCCTCACGGCCATTCCGACCTATTTGCAAGGTCAAAATATCCCCGAAGCGCGAATACCCCCATTTCGACAATTTTTCGTGTGCTATAGCACACCATTTTTTGGGTGATCCGGATCTCGACGTCAAAAGGGCTACAAATTTTTTGGACGTCCGTCAAGACCTTAGCTATGCATACGGTTGGCCCTCAAGGCCACTCCGACCCATTTTCAAGGTCAAAATAGCCCCGAAGCGCGCATATCCTATTTTTGATGATTTTTCGTGTGCTATAGCACACCACTTTTTGGGTGATCCGGATCCCGACGTCAAAAGTGCCAAAAATTTTTGTGGACGTCCGTCAAGACCTTGGATATGCATCCGGTTGGCCCTCATGGCCATTCCGACCCATTTTCAAGGTCAAAATAGCCCAGAAGCGCGCATACCCCCATTTCGATGATTTTTCGTGTGCTATAGCACACCATTTTTTGGATGATCCGGATCCCGATGTCAAAAGTGCCAAAAAATTTTGTGGACGTCCGTCAGGACCTTGGCTATGCATCCGATTGTCCCTCACGGCCATTCCGACCCATTTTCAATGTCAAAATAGCCCCGAAGCGTGCATACCCCCATTTCGATGATTTTTCGTGTGCTATAGCACACCATTTTTTGGGTGATCCGGATCCCGACGTCAAAAGTGAGAATAATTTTTGTGGACATCCGTCAAGACCTTGGCTATGCATCCGGTTGGACCTCAGGGCAATTCCGATCGATTTTTAAGGTCAAAATAGCCCCGAAGCGCGCATACCCCTATTTTGACGATTTTCACCATTTTTTGGGTGATCCGTATCCCGATGTTAAAAGTGCCAAAAAATTTGTGGACGTCCGCCAAGACGTTGGCTATGCTTCCGGTTGGCCCTCACAGCCATTCCGACCAATTATCAAGGTCAAAATTTCCCCGAAGCGCGCATACCCCCATTTTGATGATTTTTCGTGTGCTATAGCACACCATTTTTTGGGTGATTCGGATCCCGATGTGAAAAGTGCCAAAAAATTTTATGGACGTCCGTCAAGACCTTGGCTATGCATCCGGTTGGACCTCAGGGCAATTCCGATCGATTTTTAAGGTCAAAATAGCCCCGAAGCGCGCATACCCCTATATTGACGATTTTTCGTGTGCTATAGCACACCATTTTTTGGGTGATCCGTATCCCGATGTTAAAAGTGCCAAAAAATTTGTGGACGTCCGGTAAGACGTTGGCTATGCTTCCGGTTGGCCCTCACAACCATTCCTACCAATTATCAAGGTCAAAATAGCCCCGAAGCGCGCATACCCCCATTTCGACGATTTTTCTGGGTGATCCGGATCCCGACGTCAAAACCACCAAAAATTTTTGTGACGTCTGTCAAGACCTTGGCTATGCATCCGGTTGGACCTCAGGGTAATTCCGACCGATTTTTAAGGTCAAAATAGCCCCGTAGCGCGCATACCCCTATTTCGATGATTTTTTGTGTGCTATAGCACACCATTTTTTGGGTGATCCGTATCCCGATGTTAAAAGTGCCAAAAATTTTGTGGACATACGTCAAGACCTTTGCTATGCAGCCGGTTGGCCCTCACGGCCATTCCGGCCCATTATCAAGGTCAAAATAGCCCCGAAGCGCGCATACCCCCATTTCGACGATTTTTCGTGTGCTATAGCACACCATTTTTTGGGTGATCCGGATCCCGACGTCAAAAGTGCCAAAATTTTTGTGGACGTCCGTCAAGACCTTGGCTATGCTTCTGGTTGGCCCTCACGGCCATTCCAACCCATTTTCAAGGTCAAAATAGCCCCGAAGCGCGCATACCCCCATTTTGACTATTTTTCGTATGCTATAGCACACCATTTTTTGGGTGATCCGTATCCCAACGTCAAAAGTGCCAAAAATTTTGTGGACGTCCGTCAAGACCTTGGCTATGCATTCGGTTGGCCCTCATGGCCATTCCGACCCATTTTCAAGGTCAAAATAGCGCCGAAGCGTGCATACCCCATTTCGACGATTTTTCGTGTACTATAGCACACCATTTTATAGGTGATCCAGATCCCAACATCAAAAGTGGCAAACAATTTTGTGGACGTCCGTCAAGACCTTGGCTATGCATCCGATTTGCCCTCACGGCCATTCCGACCCATTTACAAGGTCAAAAAAGTCCTGAAGCGCGCATACCCCCATTTCGATGATTTTTCGTGTGCTATATCACACCATTTTTTGGGTGATCCGGATCCCGACGTCAAAAGTGCCAACATTTTTTGTGGACGTCCGTCAAGACCTTGGCTATGCATCCGGTTGGCCCTCACGGACATTCCGACCCATTTTCAAGGTCAAAATAGCCCCGAAGCTCGCATACCCCCATTTCGACGACATTTTTTGGGTGATCCGGATCCCGATGTCAAAAGTGCCAAAAAATTTTGTGGACGTCCGTCGAGACCTTGGCTATGCATCCGGTTGGCCCTCATGGCTATTCTGACCCATTTTCAAGGTCAAAATAGCCCCAAAACGCGCATACCCACATTTCGACGATTTTGCGTGTGCTATAGCACACCATTTTTTGGGTGATCCGGATCCCGACGTCAAAAGTGCCAAAATATTTTTGTGGACGTCCGTCAAGACCTTGGCTATGCATCCGGTTGGACCTCAGGGCAATTCCGACAAATTTTTAATGTCAAAATAGCCCTGAAGCAAGCATACCCCCATTTCGATGATTTTTTGACGATTTTTCGTGTTCTATAGCACACCATTTTTTGGATAATCCGGATCCCGACGTCAAAAGTGCCAAAACATTTTGTGGACGTCCGTCAAGACCTTGGCTATGCATCCGGTTGTCCCTCACGGCCATTCCGACCTATTTGCAAGGTCAAAATATCCCCGAAGCGCGAATACCCCCATTTCGACAATTTTTCGTGTGCTATAGCACACCATTTTTTGGGTGATCCGGATCTCGACGTCAAAAGGGCTACAAATTTTTTGGACGTCCGTCAAGACCTTAGCTATGCATACGGTTGGCCCTCAAGGCCACTCCGACCCATTTTCAAGGTCAAAATAGCCCCGAAGCGCGCATATCCTATTTTTGATGATTTTTCGTGTGCTATAGCACACCACTTTTTGGGTGATCCGGATCCCGACGTCAAAAGTGCCAAAAATTTTTGTGGACGTCCGTCAAGACCTTGGATATGCATCCGGTTGGCCCTCATGGCCATTCCGACCCATTTTCAAGGTCAAAATAGCCCAGAAGCGCGCATACCCCCATTTCGATGATTTTTCGTGTGCTATAGCACACCATTTTTTGGATGATCCGGATCCCGATGTCAAAAGTGCCAAAAAATTTTGTGGACGTCCGTCAGGACCTTGGCTATGCATCCGATTGTCCCTCACGGCCATTCCGACCCATTTTCAATGTCAAAATAGCCCCGAAGCGTGCATACCCCCATTTCGACGATTTTTCGTGTGCTATAGCACACCATTTTTTGGGTGATCCGGATCCCGACGTCAAAAGTGAGAATAATTTTTGTGGACATCCGTCAAGACCTTGGCTATGCATCCGGTTGGACCTCAGGGCAATTCCGATCGATTTTTAAGGTCAAAATAGCCCCGAAGCGCGCATACCCCTATTTTGACGATTTTCACCATTTTTTGGGTGATCCGTATCCCGATGTTAAAAGTGCCAAAAAATTTGTGGACGTCCGCCAAGACGTTGGCTATGCTTCCGGTTGGCCCTCACAGCCATTCCGACCAATTATCAAGGTCAAAATTTCCCCGAAGCGCGCATACCCCCATTTTGATGATTTTTCGTGTGCTATAGCACACCATTTTTTGGGTGATCCGTATCCCGATGTTAAAAGTGCCAAAAAATTTGTGGACGTCCGGTAAGACGTTGGCTATGCTTCCGGTTGGCCCTCACAGCCATTCCTACCAATTATCAAGGTCAAAATAGCCCCGAAGCGCGCATACCCCCATTTCGACGATTTTTCTGGGTGATCCGGATCCCGACGTCAAAACCACCAAAAATTTTTGTGACGTCTGTCAAGACCTTGGCTATGCATCCGGTTGGACCTCAGGGTAATTCTGACCGATTTTTAAGGTCAAAATAGCCCCGTAGCGCGCATACCCCTATTTCGATGATTTTTTGTGTGCTATAGCACACCATTTTTTGGGTGATCCGTATCCCGATGTTAAAAGTGCCAAAAATTTTGTGGACATACGTCAAGACCTTTGCTATGCAGCCGGTTGGCCCTCACGGCCATTCCGGCCCATTATCAAGGTCAAAATAGCCCCGAAGCGCGCATACCCCCATTTCAACGATTTTTCGTGTGCTATAGCACACCATTTTTTGGGTGATCCGGATCCCGACGTCAAAAGTGCCAAAATTTTTGTGGACGTCCGTCAAGACCTTGGCTATGCTTCTGGTTGGCCCTCACGGCCATTCCAACCCATTTTCAAGGTCAAAATAGCCCCGAAGCGCGCATACCCCCATTTTGACTATTTTTCGTATGCTATAGCACACCATTTTTTGGGTGATCCGTATCCCAACGTCAAAAGTGCCAAAAATTTTGTGGACGTCCTTCAAGACCTTTGCTATGCATCCGGTTGTCCCTCAAGGCCACTCCGACCCATTTTCAAGGTCAAAATAGCCCCGAAGCGCTCATACCCCCATTTCGACAATTTTTTGTGTGCTATAGCACACCATTTTTTTGGTGATCCGGATCCCGACGTCAAAAGTGCCAACAATTTTTTTGGACGTCCGTTAAGATCTTGGCTATGCATTTGGTTGGCCCTCACGGCCATTCCGACCCATTTTCAAGGTCAAAATACCGCCGAAGCGCGCATACCCCATTTCGACGATTTTTCGTGTACTATAGCACACCATTTTATAGGTGAACAAATCCCAACGTCAAAAGTGTCAAAAAATTTTGTGGACATCCGTCAAGACCTTGGCTATGCATCCGATTCGCCCTCACGGCCATTCCGACCCATTTACAAGGTCAAAAAAGTCCCGAAGCGCGCATACCCCCATTTCGATGATTTTTTGTGTGCTATATCACACCATTTTTTGGGTGATCCGGATCCCGACGTCAAAAGTGCCAACATTTTTTGTGGACGTCCGTCAAGACCTTGGCTATGCATCCGGTTGGCCCTCACGGACATTCCGACCCATTTTCAAGGTCAAAATAGCCCCGAAGCTCGCATACCCCCATTTCAACGATTTTCGTGTGCTATAGCACACCATTTTTTGGGTGATCCGGATCCCGACGTCAAAAGTGCCAAAAAATTTTGTGGACGTCTGTCGAGACCTTGGCTACGCATCCGGTTGGCCCTCACGGCCATTCCGACCCATTTTCAAGGCCAAAATAGCCCCGAAGCGCATACCCCCATTTCGACGATTTTTCGTGTGCTATAGCACACCATTTTTTGGGTGATCCGGATCCCGATGTCAAAAGTGCCAAAATATTTTTGTGGACGTCCGTCAAGACCTTGGCTATGCATCCGGTTGGACCTCAGGGCAATTCCGACCAATTTTTAATGTCAAAATAGCCACGAAGCGCGCATACCCCCATTTCGATGATTTTTTGACGATTTTTCGTGTTCTATAGCACACCATTTTTTGGATAATCCGGATCCCGATGTCAAAAGTGCCAAAACATTTTGTGGACGTCCGTCAAGACCTTGGCTATGCATCCGGTTGTCCCTCACGGCCATTCCGACCTATTTGCAAGGTCAAAATATCCCCAAAGCGCGCATACCCCCATTTCGACAATTTTTCATTTTTTGGGTGATCCGGATCCCGACGTCAAAAGTGCCAAAAATTTTTTGGACGTCCGTCAAGACCTTAGCTATGCATCCGGTTGGCCCTCAAGGCCACTCCGACCCATTTTCAAGGTCAGAATAGCCCGAAGCGCGCATACCCCCTTTTTGACGATTTTTCGTGTGCTATAGCACACCATTTTTTGGGTGATCCGGATCCCGATGTCAAAAGTGCCAAAAATTTTTGTGGACGTCCGTCAAGACCTTGTCTATGCATCCGGTTGGCCCTCATGGCCATTCCGACCCATTTTCAAGGTCAAAATAGCCCAGAAGCGCGCATACCCCCATTTCGCATTTTTCGTGTGCTATAGCACAACATTTTTTTGATGATCCGGATCCCGATGTCAAAAGTGCCAAATAATTTTGTGGACGTCCGTCAAGACCTTGGCTATGCATCCGATTGTCCCTCACGGCCACTCCGACCCATTTTCAAGGTCAAAATAGCCCCGAAGCGTGCATACCCTTGTTTCGACAATTTTTCATGTGCTATAGCACACCATTTTTTGGGTGATCCGGATCCCGATGTCAAAAGTGCCAAACATTTTTGTGGACGTCCGTCAAGACCTTGGCTATGCATCCGGTTGGCCCTCATGGCCATTCCGACCCATTTTCAAGGTCAAAATAGCCCAGAAGCGCGCATACCCCCATTTTGATGATTTTTCGTGTGCTATAGCACACCATTTTTTGGATGATCCGGATCCCGATGTCAAAAGTGACAAAAAATTTTGTGGACGTCCATCAAGACCTTGGCTATGCATCCGATTGTACCTCACGGCCACTCCGACCCATTTTCAAGGTCAAAATAGCCCCGAAGCGCGCATACCCTCGTTTCGACAATTTTTCGTGTGCTATAGCACACCATTTTTTGGGTGATCCGGATCCCGATGTCAAAAGTACCAAACAATTTTGTGGACGTCCATCAAGACCTTGGCTATGCATCCAGTTGGACTTCAGGGCAATTCCGATCGATTTTTAAGGTCAAAATAGCCCCGAAGCGCGCATACCCCTATTTTGACGATTTTTCATGTGCTATAACACACCATTTTTTGGGTGATCCGTATCCCGATGTTAAAAGTGCCAAAAAATTTGTGGACGTCCGTCAAGACGTTGGCTATGCTTCCGGTTGGCCCTCATAGCCATTCCGACCAATTATCAAGGTCAAAATAGCCCCGAAGCGCGCATACCCCCATTTCGACGATTTTTCGTGTGTTATAGCACACCATTTTTTGGGTGATTCGGATCCCAATGTGAAAAGTGCCAAACATTTTTGTGGACGTCCGTCAAGACCTTGGCTATACATCCGGTTGGACCTCAGGGCAATTCCGATCGATTTTTAAGGTCAAAATAGCCCCGAAGCGCGCATACCCCTATTTTGACGATTTTTCATGTTCTATAGCACACATTTTTTGGGTGATCCGTATCCCGATGTTAAAAGTGCCAAAAAATTTGTGGACGTCCGGTAAGACATTGGCTATGCTTTTGGTTGGCCCTCACAGCCATTCCGACCAATTATCAAGGTCAAAATAGCCCCGAAGCGCGCATACCCCCATTTCAACGATTTTTCGTGTGCTATAGCACACCATTTTTTGGGTGATCCGGATCTCGACGTCAAAACCGCCAAAAATTTTTGTGACGTCTATCAAGACCTTGGCTATGCATCCGGTTGGACCTCAGGGCAATTCCGACCGATTTTTAAGGTCAAAATAGCCCCGTAGCGCGCATACCCCCATTTCGACGATTTTTTGTGTGCTATAGCACACCATTTTTTGGGTGATTCGTATCCCGATGTTAAAAGTGCCAAAAATTTTGTGGACGTAAGTCAAGACCTTTGCTATGCAGCCGGTTGGCCCTCACGGCCATTCCGGCCCATTATCAAGGTCAAAATAGCCCCGAAGCGCGCATACCCCCATTTCGACAATTTTTCGTGTGCTATAGCACACCATTTTTTGGGTGATCCGGATCCCGTCGTCAAAAGCGCCAAAAATTTTTGTGGACGTCTGTCAAGACCTTGGATATGCATCCTATTGTCCCTCACTGCCATTGCGACCCATTTTTAAGGTCAAAATAGCCCCAAAGTGCGCATACCCCCATTTCGACGATTTTTCGTGTGCTTTACCACACCATTTTTTGGGTGATCCAGATCCCGACGTCAAAAGTGCCAAAATTTTTGTGGACGTCCATCAAGACCTTGGCTATGCTTCAGGTTGGCCCTCACGGCCATTCCGACCCATTTTCAAGGTCAAAATAGCCCCGAAGCGCGCATACCCCCATTTTGACTATTTTTCGTATGCTATAGCACACCATTTTTTGGGTGATCCGTATCCCGACGTCAAAAGTGCCAAAAATTTTGTGGAAGTCCATCAAGACCTTTGCTATGCATCCGGTTGTCCCTCAAGGCCACTCCAACCCATTTTCAAGGTCAAAATAGCCCCGAAGCGCGCATACCCCCATTTTGACAATTTTTTGTGTGCTATAGCACACCATTTTTTGGGTGATCCGGATCCCGACGTCAAAAGTGCCAACAATTTTTGTGGACGTCCGTCAAGACCTTGGCTATGCATTCGGTTGGCCCTCACGGCCATTCCGACCCATTTTCAAGGTCAAAATAGCGCCGAAGCGCGCATACCCCATTTCGACGATTTTTCGTGTACTATAGCACACCATTTTATAGGTGATCCAGATCCCAACATCAAAAGTGGCAAACAATTTTGTGGACGTCCGTCAAGACCTTGGCTATGCATCCGATTAGCCCTCACGGCCATTCCGACCCATTTACAAGGTCAAACAAGTCCTGAAGCGCGCATACCCCCATTTCGACGATTTTTCGTGTGCTATGTCACACCATTTTTTGGGTGATCCGGATCCCGATGTCAAAAGTGCCAACATTTTTTGTCGACGTCCGTCAAGACCTAGGGTATGCATCCGGTTGGCCCTCACGGACATTCCTACCCATTTTCAAGGTCAAAATAGTCCCGAAGCTCGCATACCCCCATTTCGACGATTTTCGTGTGCTATAGCACACCATTTTTTGGGTGATCCGGATCCCGACATCAAAAGTGCCAAACAATTTTGTGGACGTCCGGCGAGACCTTGGCTATGCATCCGGTTGGCCCTCACGGCCATTCCGACCCATTTTCAAGGTCAAAATAGCCCCGAAACGCGCATACCCACATTTCGACGATTTTGCGTGTGCTATAGCACACCATTTTTTGGGTGATCCGGATCTCGACGTCAAAAGTGCCAAAATATTTTTGTGGACGTCCGTCAAGATCTTGGCTATGCATCCGGTTGGACCTCAGGGCAATTCCGACAAATTTGTAATGTCAAAATAGCCCCGAAGCGCGCATACCCCCATTTCGATGATTTTTTGATGATTTTTCGTGTTCTATAGCACACCATTTTTTGGATAATCCGGATTCCGACGTCAAAAGTGCCAAAACATATTGTGGACGTCCGTCAAGACCTTGGCTATGCATCCGGTTGTCCCTCACGGCCATTCCGACCTATTTGCAAGGTCAAAATATCCCCGAAGCGCGCATACCCCCATTTCGACAATTTTTCGTGTGCTATAGCACACCATTTTTTGGGTGATCCGGATCCCGACGTCAAAAGTGCTACAAATTTTGTGGACGTCCGTCAAGACCTTAGCTATGCATACGGTTGGCCCTCAAGGCCACTCCGACCCATTTTCAAGGTCAAAATAGCCCCGAAGCGCGCATACCCCCTTTTTGACGATTTTTCGTGTGCTATAGCACACCACTTTTTGGGTGATCCGGATCCCGACGTCAAAAGTGCCAAAAATTTTTGTGGACGTCCGTCAAGACCTTGGATATGTATCCGGTTGGCCCTCATGGACATTCTGACCCATTTTCAAGGTCAAAATAGCCCAGAAGCGCGCATACCCCCATTTTGATGATTTTTCGTGTGCTATAGCACACCATTTTTTGGATGATCCGGATCCCGATGTCAAAAGTGCCAAAAAATTTTGTGGACGTCCGTCAGGACCTTGGCTATGCATCCGATTGTCCCTCACGGCCATTCCGACCCATTTTCAAGGTCAAAATAGCCCCGAAGCGCGTATACCCCCATTTCGACGATTTTTCGTGTGCTATAACACACCATTTTTTGGGTGATCCGGATCCCGACGTCAAAAGTGCCAAATATTTTTGTGGACATCCGTCAAGACCTTGGCTATGCATCCGGTTGGACCTCAGGGCAATTCCGATCGATGTTTAAGGTCAAAATAGCCCCGAAGCGCGCATACCCCTATTTTGACGATTTTTCATGTGCTATAGCACACCATTTTTTGGGTGATCCGTATCCCGATGTTAAAAGTGCCAAAAAATTTGTGGACGTCCGCAAAGACGTTGGCTATGCTTCCGGTTGGCCCTCACAGCCATTCCGACCAATTATCAAGGTCAAAATTGCCCCGAAGCGCGCATACCCCCATTTCGATGATTTTTCGTGTGCTATAGCACAACATTTTTTGGGTGATTCGGATCCCGATGTGAAAAGTGCCAAAAAATTTTGTGTACGTCCGTCAAGACCTTGGCTATGCATCCGGTTGGACCTCAGGGCAATTCCGATTGATTTTTAAGGTCAAAATAGCCCCGAAGCGCGCATACCCCTATATTGACGATTTTTCGTGTGCTATAGCACACCATTTTTTGGGTGATCCGTATCCCGATGTTAAAAGTGCCAAAAAATTTGTGGACGTCCGGTAAGACGTTGGCTATGCTTCCGGTTGGCCCTCACAGCCATTCCTACCAATTATCAAGGTCAAAATAGCCCCGAAGCGCGCATACCCCCATTTCGATGATTTTTCTGGGTGATCCGAATCCCGACGTCAAAACCACCAAAAATTTTTGTGACGTCTGTCAAGACCTTGGCTATGCATCCGGTTGGACCTCAGGGCAATTCCGACTGATTTTTAAGGTCAAAATAGCCCCGTAGCGCGCATACCCCTATTTCGACGATTTTTTGTGTGCTATAGCACACCATTTTTTGGGTGATCCGTATCCCGATGTTAAAAGTGCCAAAAATTTTGTGGACATACGTCAAGACCTTTGCTATGCAGCCGGTTAGCCCTCACGGCCATTCCGGCCCATTATCAAGGTCAAAATAGCCCCGAAGCGCGCATACCCCCATTTCGACGATTTTTCGTGTGCTATAGCACACCATTTTTTGGGTGATCCGGATCCCGTCGTCAAAAGCGCCAAAACTTTTTGTGGACGTCTGTCAAGACCTTGGATATGCATCCTGTTGTCCCTCACGGCCATTCCGACCCATTTTTAAGGTCAAAATAGCCCCGAAGTGCGCATACCCCCATTTCGACGATTTTTCGTGTGCTATACCACACCATTTTTGGGGTGATCCAGATCCCGACGTCAAAAGTGCCAAAATTTTTTTGGACGTCCGTCAAGACCTTGGCTATGCTTCTGGTTGACCCTCACGGCCATTCCGACCCATTTTCAAGGTCAAAATAGCCCCGAAGTGCGCATACCCCCATTTTGACTATTTTTCGTATGCTATAGCACACCATTTTTTGGGTGATCCGTATCCCGACATCAAAAGTGCCAAAATTTTTGTGGACGTCCGTCAAGACCTTTGCTATGCATCCGGTTGTCCCTCTAGGCCACTCCGACCCATTTTCAAGGTCAAAATAGCCCCGAAGCGCGCATACCCCCATTTTGACTATTTTTCGTATGCTATAGCACACCATTTTTTGGGTGATCCGGATCCCGACGTCAAAAGTGCCAAATATTTTTGTGGACGTCCGTTAAGACCTTGGCTATGCATCCGATTGGCCTTCACAGCCATTCCGACCCATTTTCAAGGTCAAAATAGCCCCGAAGCGCGCATACCCCAATTTTGACGATTTTTCGTGTGCTATAGCACACCATTTTTTGGATGATCCGGATCCGGACGTCAAAAGTGCCAAAACATTTTGTGGACGTCCGTCAAGACCTTGGCTATGCATCCGATTGTCCCTCACGACCATTCCGACCCATTTTCAAGGTCAAAATATCCCCGAAGCGCGCATACCCCCATTTGGACAATTTTTCGTGTGCTGTAGCACACCATTTTTTGGGTGATCCGGATCCCGACGTCAAAAGTGCCAACATTTTTTGTGGACTTCCATCAAGACCTTGGCTATGCATCCGGTTGGCCCTCACAGCCATTCCGACCCATTTTCAAGGTCAAAATATCCCTGAAGCGCGCATACCCTCATTTCGACAATTTTTTGTGTGCTATAGCACACCATTTTTTGGGTGATCTGGATCCCGACGTCAAAAGTACCAAACATTTTTGTGGACGTCCGTCAAGACCTTGGCTATGTATCCGGTTGGCCCTCAAGGCCATTCCGACCCATTTTCAAGGTCAAAATAGCCCAGAAACGCGCATACCACCATTTCGACGATTTTTCATGTGCTATAGCACATCATTTTTTGGGTGATCCGGATCCCGACGTCAAAAGTGCCAAATGTTTTTGTGGACGTCCGTCAAGACCTTGGCTATGCATTCGGTTGGACCTCACGGCCATTCCGACCCATTTTCAAGGTCATAATAGCCCCGAAGCGCGCATCCCCCCATTTCGACGATTTTTCGTGTAGTATAGCACACCATTTTATAGGTGATCCATATCCCGACGTCAAAAGTGCCAAATATTTTTGTGGACGTCCGTCAAGACCTTGGGTATGCATCCGGTTGGCCCTCACGGCCATTCCGACCCATTTTCAAGGTCAAAATAGCCCCGAAGCTCGCATACCCCCATTTCGACGATTTTTCGTGTGCTATAGCACACCATTTTTTGGGTGATCCGGATCCCGACGTCAAAAGTGCAAAAAAATTTTGTGGACGTCCGTCGAGACCTTGGCTATGCATCCGGTTGTCCCTCACGGACATTCCGACCCATTTTCAAGGTCAAAATAGCCCCGAAGCGCATACCCCCATTTCGACGATTTTTCGTGTGCTATAGCACACCATTTTTTGGGTGATCCGGATCCCGACGTCAAAAGTGCCAAAAAAATTTTTGGACATCCGTCGAGACCTTGGCTATGCATCCGGTTGGCCCTCACGGCCATTCGAACCCATTTCAAGGTCAAAATAGCCCCGAAGCGTGCATACCCCAGTTTCGATGATTTTTCATGTGCTATAGCACACCGTTTTTTGGGTGATCCGGATCTCGATGTCAAAATTGCCAACAAAGTTTTTGGACGTCCGTCAAGACCTTGGCTATGCATCCGGTTGGCCCTCACGGCCATTCCGACCCATTTCAAGGTCCAAATAGCCCCGAAGCGCGCATACCCCCATTTCAATGATTTTGTGTGTGCTACAGCACACCATTTTTTAGGTGATCCGGATCCCGACGTCAAAAGTGCCAAATATTTTTGTGGACGTCCGTCAAGACCTTGGCTATGCATCCGGTTGGACCTCACGGCCATTTCGACACATTTTAAAGGCCAAAATAGCCCCGAAGCGCGCATACCCCTATTTCGATGATTTTTCGTGTGCTATAGCACGTTATTTTTGGGGTGATCCGGATCCCGATGTCAAAACTGCCAAATATTTTTGTGTACGTCCGTCAAGACCTTGTCTATGCATCCGGTTGGCCCTCACGGCCATTCTGACCTATTTTCAAGGTCAAAATATCCTCGAAGCGCGCATACCCCCATTTCGACGATTTTTCGTGTGCTATAGCACACTATTTTTTGGGTGATCCGGATCCCAACGTCAAAAGTACCAAAACTTTTTGAAGACGTCCATCAAGACCTTGGCTATGCATCCGGTTGGCCCTCACGGCCATTCCGACCTATTTTCAAGGTCCAAATAGCCCCGAAGCGCGCATACCCCTATTTTGATGATTTTTCGTGTGCTATAGCACACCATTTTTTGGGTGATCCGGATCCCGACGTCAAAAGTGCCAAAAATTTTTGTGGACGTCTGTAAAGACCTTGGCTATGCATCCGGTTGGCCCTCATGGCCATTCCGACCCATTTCAAGGTCAAAATATCCCTGAAGCGCGCATACCCCATTTCGATAATTGTTCGTGTGCTATAAGCACACCATTTTTTGGGTGATCCGGATCCCGACGTCAAAAGTGCCAAAACTTTTTGTGGACATCCTTCAAGACCTTTGCTATGCATCCGGTTGGCCCTCACGGCCATTCTGACCGATTTTCAAGGTCAAAATAGCCCTGAACCGCGCATAACCTCATTTCGACGATTTTTCGTGTGCTATAGCATACCATTTTTTGGGTGATCCGGATCCCGACGTCAAAAGTGCCAAATATTTTTGTGGACGTCCGTCAAGATGTTGGCTATGCATCTGGTTGGCCTTCACGGCCATTCCGACCTATTTTCAAGGTCAAAATAGCCCCGAAACATGCATGCCCCCATTTCGATGATTTTTTGTGTGCTATAAGCGCACCATTTTTTGGATGATCCGGATCCCGACGTCAAAAGTGTCAAATATTTTTGTGGACGTCCGTCAAGACCTTGGTTATTCATCCAGTTGGCCCTCACGGCCATTTCAACCCATTTTCAAGGTCAAAATTACCCCGAAGCGCGCATACCCCCATTTCGACGATTTTTCGTGTGCCATAAAACACCATTTTTGAGTGATCCGGATCCCGACGTCAAAAGTGCCAAATATTTTTGTGGACATCCGTCAAGACCTTGGCTATGCATCCGGTTGGCCCTCACGGCCATTCCAACCCATTTATAAGGTCAAAATCGCCCCGAAGCACGCATACCCCATTTCGACGATTTTTCGTGTGCTTTATCACACCATTTTTTGGGTGATTCGGATCCCTATGTCAAAAGTGCCATAAAATTTTGTTGACGTCCATCAAGACCTTGTATATGCATCCGGTTGTCCCTCACGGCCATTCCGACATATTTTCAAGGTCAAAATAGCCCCGAAGCGCGCATACCACCATTTCGACGACTTTTCGTGTTCTATATCACACCATTTTTTGGGTGATCCAGATCCCGACGTCAAAAGTACCAAATATTTTTGTGGACGTCCGTCAAGACCTTGGCTATGCATCCGGTTGGCGCTCAAGGCCATTCCAACCCATTTTCAAGGTCAAAATAGCCCCAAAGCGCGCATACCCCCATTTCGACGATTTTTCATGTGCAATAGCACACCATTTTTTGGGTGATCCGGATCTCGACATAAAAAGTGCCCAAATTTTTTGTGGACGTCCGTAAACACCTTGGCTATGCATCCAGTTGGCCCTCACGGCCATTCCGACCCATTTTCAAGGTCAAAATAGCCCCGAAGCGTGCATACCCCCATTTTGACGATTTTTCGTGTGCTATAGCACACCATTTTTTGGGTGATTCGGATCCCGATGTCAAAAGTGCCAAATATTTTTGTGGACGTCCGTCAAGACCTTGGCTATGCATCCGGTTGGCCCTCATGTCCATTCCGACCCATTTTCAAGGTCAAAATAGCCCCAAAGCGCGCATACCCCTATTTCGACAATTTTTCGTGTGCTATAGCACACCATTTCTTGTGAGATCTGGATCCCGACGTCAAAAGTGCCAAAAGTTTTTGTGGACGTCCGTCAAGACCTTGGCTATGCATCCGGTTGGCCCTCACGGCCATTATGACCCATTTTCAAGGTCAAAATAGCCCTGATGCGTACATACCCCCCATTTCGACGATTTTTCGTGTGCTATAGCACACCATTTTTTGGGTGATCCGGATGCCGACGTCAAAAGTGCCAACATTTTTTGTGGACGTCTGTCAAGACCTTGGCTATGCATCCGGTTGGCCCTCACGGCCATTCCGACCCATTTTCAAGGTCAAAATAGCCCCGACGCGCGAATACCCCTATTTCGATGATTTTTTTTGTGCTATAGCACACTATTTTTTGGGTGATCCGGATCCCAACGTCAAAAGTGCCAAACAATTTTGTGGACGTCTGCCAAGACCTTGGCTATGCATACGGTTGGCCTTCACTGCCATTCCGACCCATTTTCAAGGTCAAAATAGCCTCGAAGCGCGCATACCCCTAATTCGACGATTTTTCATGTACTATAGCACACCATTTTATAGGTGATCCAGATCCCGACGTCAAAAGTGCCAAACATTTTTGTGGACATTCGTCAACACCTTGTATATGCATCCGGTGGGCCCTCACGGCCATTCCGACCCATTTACAAGGTCAAAATAGTCCCGAAGCGCGCATACCCCCATTTCGACAATTTTTCGTGTGCTATATCACACCATTTTTTGGGTGATCCGGATCCCGATGTCAAAAGTGCCAACATTTTTTGTAGACTTCCATCAAGACCTTGGCTATGCATCTGGTTGGCCCTTAAGGACATTCCGATCCATTTTCAAGGTCAAAATAGCCCAGAAGCGCATACCCCCATTTCGACGATTTTTCATGTGCTATAGCACACCATTTTTTGGGTGATCCGTATCCCGACGTCAAAAGTGCGAAATTTTTTTGTGGACGTCCGTCAAGACCTTGGCTATGCATCCGGTTGGCCCTCACGGCCATTCTGACCCATTTATAAGATCAAAATTGCCCCGAAGCGCGCATACCCCATTTCGACGATTTTTCTTGTGCTATAGCACAACATTTTTTGGGTGATCCGGATCCCAACGTCAAAAGTTCCAAATATTTTTTTGGACGTCCGTCAAAACCTTGGCTATGCATCCGGTTGGCCCTCACGGCCATTCTGACCCATTTTCAAGGTTTTAGTAGCCCCGAAGCGCGCATACCCACATTTCGACGATTTTTCGTGTGCATAGCACACCATTTCTTGGCTGATCCGGATCCCAACGTCAAAAGTGCCAACAATTTTTGTGGACGTCCGTCAAGACCTTGGGTATGCTTCCGGTTGGCCCTCACGGCCATTCCGACCAATTATCAAGGTCAAAATAGCCCCGAAGCGCGCATACCCCCATTTCGACGATTTTTCTGGGTGATCCGAATCCCGACGTCAAAACCACCAAAAATTTTTGTGACGTCTGTCAAGACCTTGGCTATGCATCCGGTTGGACCTCAGGGCAATTCCGACCGATTTTTAAGGTCAAAATAGCCCCGTAGCGCGCATACCCCTATTTCGACGATTTTTTGTGTGCTATAGCACACCATTTTTTGGGTGATCCGTATCCCGATGTTAAAAGTGCCAAAAATTTTGTGGACATACGTCAAGACCTTTGCTATGCAGCCGGTTGGCCCTCACGGCCATTCCGGCCCATTATCAAGGTCAAAATAGCCCCGAAGCGCGCATACCCCCATTTCGACGATTTTTCGTGTGCTATAGCACACCATTTTTTGGGTGATCCGGATCCCGTCGTCAAAAGCGCCAAAACTTTTTGTGGACGTCTGTCAAGACCTTGGATATGCATCCTGTTGTCCCTCACGGCCATTCCGACCCATTTTTAAGGTCAAAATAGCCCCGAAGTGCGCATACCCCCATTTCGACGATTTTTCGTGTGCTATACCACACCATTTTTGGGGTGATCCAGATCCCGACGTCAAAAGTGCCAAAATTTTTGTGGACGTCCGTCAAGACCTTGGCTATGCTTCTGGTTGACCCTCACGGCCATTCCGACCCATTTTCAAGGTCAAAATAGCCCCGAAGTGCGCATACCCCCATTTTGACTATTTTTCGTATGCTATAGCACACCATTTTTTGGGTGATCCGTATCCCGACATCAAAAGTGCCAAAATTTTTGTGGACGTCCGTCAAGACCTTTGCTATGCATCCGGTTGTCCCTCTAGGCCACTCCGACCCATTTTCAAGGTCAAAATAGCCCCGAAGCGCGCATACCCCCATTTTGACTATTTTTCGTATGCTATAGCACACCATTTTTTGGGTGATCCGGATCCCGACGTCAAAAGTGCCAAATATTTTTGTGGACGTCCGTTAAGACCTTGGCTATGCATCCGATTGGCCTTCACAGCCATTCCGACCCATTTTCAAGGTCAAAATAGCCCCGAAGCACGCATACCCCAATTTTGACGATTTTTCGTGTGCTATAGCACACCATTTTTTGGGTGATCCGGATCCCGACGTCAAAAGTGCCAACATTTTTTGTGGACTTCCATCAAGACCTTGGCTATGCATCCGGTTGGCCCTCACAGCCATTCCGACCCATTTTCAAGGTCAAAATATCCCTGAAGCGCGCATACCCTCATTTCGACAATTTTTCGTGTGCTATAGCACACCATTTTTTGGGTGATCTGGATCCCGACGTCAAAAGTACCAAACATTTTTGTGGACGTCCGTCAAGACCTTGGCTATGTATCCGGTTGGCCCTCAAGGCCATTCCGACCCATTTTCAAGGTCAAAATAGCCCAGAAACGCGCATACCACCATTTCGACGATTTTTCATGTGCTATAGCACATCATTTTTTGGGTGATCCGGATCCCGACGTCAAAAGTGCCAAATGTTTTTGTGGACGTCCGTCAAGACCTTGGCTATGCATTCGGTTGGACCTCACGGCCATTCCGACCCATTTTCAAGGTCATAATAGCCCCGAAGCGCGCATCCCCCCATTTCGACGATTTTTCGTGTAGTATAGCACACCATTTTATAGGTGATCCATATCCCGACGTCAAAAGTGCCAAATATTTTTGTGGACGTCCGTCAAGACCTTGGGTATGCATCCGGTTGGCCCTCACGGCCATTCCGACCCATTTTCAAGGTCAAAATAGCCCCGAAGCTCGCATACCCCCATTTCGACGATTTTTCGTGTGCTATAGCACACCATTTTTTGGGTGATCCGGATCCCGACGTCAAAAGTGCAAAAAAATTTTGTGGACGTCCGTCGAGACCTTGGCTATGCATCCGGTTGTCCCTCACGGACATTCCGACCCATTTTCAAGGTCAAAATAGCCCCGAAGCGCATACCCCCATTTCGACGATTTTTCGTGTGCTATAGCACACCATTTTTTGGGTGATCCGGATCCCGACGTCAAAAGTGCCAAAAAAATTTTTGGACATCCGTCGAGACCTTGGCTATGCATCCGGTTGGCCCTCACGGCCATTCGAACCCATTTCAAGGTCAAAATAGCCCCGAAGCGTGCATACCCCAGTTTCGATGATTTTTCATGTGCTATAGCACACCGTTTTTTGGGTGATCCGGATCTCGACGTCAAAATTGCCAACAAAGTTTTTGGACGTCCGTCAAGACCTTGGCTATGCATCCGGTTGGCCCTCACGGCCATTCCGACCCATTTCAAGGTCCAAATAGCCCCGAAGCGCGCATACCCCCATTTCAATGATTTTGTGTGTGCTACAGCACACCATTTTTTAGGTGATCCGGATCCCGACGTCAAAAGTGCCAAATATTTTTGTGGACGTCCGTCAAGACCTTGGCTATGCATCCGGTTGGACCTCACGGCCATTTCGACACATTTTAAAGGCCAAAATAGCCCCGAAGCGCGCATACCCCTATTTCGATGATTTTTCGTGTGCTATAGCACGTTATTTTTGGGGTGATCCGGATCCCGATGTCAAAACTGCCAAATATTTTTGTGTACGTCCGTCAAGACCTTGTCTATGCATCCGGTTGGCCCTCACGGCCATTCTGACCTATTTTCAAGGTCAAAATATCCTCGAAGCGCGCATACCCCCATTTCGACGATTTTTCGTGTGCTATAGCACACTATTTTTTGGGTGATCCGGATCCCAACGTCAAAAGTACCAAAACTTTTTGAAGACGTCCATCAAGACCTTGGCTATGCATCCGGTTGGCCCTCACGGCCATTCCGACCTATTTTCAAGGTCCAAATAGCCCCGAAGCGCGCATACCCCTATTTTGATGATTTTTCGTGTGCTATAGCACACCATTTTTTGGGTGATCCGGATCCCGACGTCAAAAGTGCCAAAAATTTTTGTGGACGTCTGTAAAGACCTTGGCTATGCATCCGGTTGGCCCTCATGGCCATTCCGACCCATTTCAAGGTCAAAATATCCCTGAAGCGCGCATACCCCATTTCGATAATTGTTCGTGTGCTATAAGCACACCATTTTTTGGGTGATCCGGATCCCGACGTCAAAAGTGCCAAAACTTTTTGTGGACATCCTTCAAGACCTTTGCTATGCATCCGGTTGGCCCTCACGGCCATTCTGACCGATTTTCAAGGTCAAAATAGCCCTGAACCGCGCATAACCTCATTTCGACGATTTTTCGTGTGCTATAGCATACCATTTTTTGGGTGATCCGGATCCCGACGTCAAAAGTGCCAAATATTTTTGTGGACGTCCGTCAAGATGTTGGCTATGCATCTGGTTGGCCTTCACGGCCATTCCGACCTATTTTCAAGGTCAAAATAGCCCCGAAACATGCATGCCCCCATTTCGATGATTTTTTGTGTGCTATAAGCGCACCATTTTTTGGATGATCCGGATCCCGACGTCAAAAGTGTCAAATATTTTTGTGGACGTCCGTCAAGACCTTGGTTATTCATCCAGTTGGCCCTCACGGCCATTTCAACCCATTTTCAAGGTCAAAATTACCCCGAAGCGCGCATACCCCCATTTCGACGATTTTTCGTGTGCCATAAAACACCATTTTTGAGTGATCCGGATCCCGACGTCAAAAGTGCCAAATATTTTTGTGGACATCCGTCAAGACCTTGGCTATGCATCCGGTTGGCCCTCACGGCCATTCCAACCCATTTATAAGGTCAAAATCGCCCCGAAGCACGCATACCCCATTTCGACGATTTTTCGTGTGCTTTATCACACCATTTTTTGGGTGATTCGGATCCCTATGTCAAAAGTGCCATAAAATTTTGTTGACGTCCATCAAGACCTTGTATATGCATCCGGTTGTCCCTCACGGCCATTCCGACATATTTTCAAGGTCAAAATAGCCCCGAAGCGCGCATACCACCATTTCGACGACTTTTCGTGTTCTATATCACACCATTTTTTGGGTGATCTAGATCCCGACGTCAAAAGTACCAAATATTTTTGTGGACGTCCGTCAAGACCTTGGCTATGCATCCGGTTGGCGCTCAAGGCCATTCCAACCCATTTTCAAGGTCAAAATAGCCCCAAAGCGCGCATACCCCCATTTCGACGATTTTTCATGTGCAATAGCACACCATTTTTTGGGTGATCCGGATCTCGACATAAAAAGTGCCCAAATTTTTTGTGGACGTCCGTAAACACCTTGGCTATGCATCCAGTTGGCCCTCACGGCCATTCCGACCCATTTTCAAGGTCAAAATAGCCCCGAAGCGTGCATACCCCCATTTTGACGATTTTTCGTGTGCTATAGCACACCATTTTTTGGGTGATTCGGATCCCGACGTCAAAAGTGCCAAATATTTTTGTGGACGTCCGTCAAGACCTTGGCTATGCATCCGGTTGGCCCTCATGTCCATTCCGACCCATTTTCAAGGTCAAAATAGCCCCAAAGCGCGCATACCCCTATTTCGACAATTTTTCGTGTGCTATAGCACACCATTTCTTGTGAGATCTGGATCCCGACGTCAAAAGTGCCAAAAGTTTTTGTGGACGTCCGTCAAGACCTTGGCTATGCATCCGGTTGGCCCTCACGGACATTATGACCCATTTTCAAGGTCAAAATAGTCCTGATGCGTACATACCCCCCATTTCGACGATTTTTCGTGTGCTATAGCACACCATTTTTTGGGTGATCCGGATGCCGACGTCAAAAGTGCCAACATTTTTTGTGGACGTCTGTCAAGACCTTGGCTATGCATCCGGTTGGCCCTCACGGCCATTCCGACCCATTTTCAAGGTCAAAATAGCCCCGACGCGCGAATACCCCTATTTTGATGATTTTTTGTGTGCTATAGCATACTATTTTTTGGGTGATCCGGATCCCAACGTCAAAAGTGCCAAACAATTTTGTGGACGTCTGCCAAGACCTTGGCTATGCATACGGTTGGCCTTCACTGCCATTCCGACCCATTTTCAAGGTCAAAATAGCCTCGAAGCGCGCATACCCCTAATTCGACGATTTTTCATGTACTATAGCACACCATTTTATAGGTGATCCAGATCCCGACGTCAAAAGTGCCAAACATTTTTGTGGACATTCGTCAACACCTTGTATATGCATCCGGTGGGCCCTCACGGCCATTCCGACCCATTTACAAGGTCAAAATAGTCCCGAAGCGCGCATACCCCCATTTCGACAATTTTTCGTGTGCTATATCACACCATTTTTTGGGTGATCCGGATCCCGATGTCAAAAGTGCCAACATTTTTTGTAGACTTCCATCAAGACCTTGGCTATGCATCTGGTTGGCCCTTAAGGACATTCCGATCCATTTTCAAGGTCAAAATAGCCCAGAAGCGCATACCCCCATTTCGACGATTTTTCATGTGCTATAGCACACCATTTTTTGGGTGATCCGTATCCCGACGTCAAAAGTGCGAAATGTTTTTGTGGACGTCCGTCAAGACCTTGGCTATGCATCCGGTTGGCCCTCACGGCCATTCTGACCCATTTATAAGATCAAAATTGCCCCGAAGCGCGCATACCCCATTTCGACGATTTTTCTTGTGCTATAGCACACCATTTTTTGGGTGATCCGGATCCCAACGTCAAAAGTTCCAAATATTTTTTTGGACGTCCGTCAAAACCTTGGCTATGCATCCGGTTGGCCCTCACGGCCATTCCGACCCATTTTCAAGGTTTTAGTAGCCCCGAAGCGCGCATACCCCCATTTCGACGATTTTTCGTGTGCATAGCACACCATTTCTTGGGTGATCCGGATCCCAACGTCAAAAGTGCCAACAATTTTTGTGGACGTCCGTCAAGACCTTGGGTATGCATCCGGTTGGCCCTCACGGCCATTCCGACCCATTTTCAAGGTCAAAATAGCCCCGAAGCGCATAGCCCCATTTCGATGATTTTTCGTGTGCTATAGCACACCATTTTTTGGGTGATCCGGATCCCGACGTCAAAAGTGCCAAAAATTTTTGTGGACATCCGTAAAGACCTTGGCTATGCATCCGGTTGGCCCTCAAGGCCATTCCGACCCATTTTCAAGGTCAAAATAGCCCCGAAGCGTGCATACCCCCATTTCGACGATTTTTCATGTGCTATAGCACACCATTTTTTGGGTGATCCGGATCCCGACGTCAAAAGTGCCAAATTTTTTTGTGGACGTCCGTCAAGACCTTGGCTATGCATCCGGTTGGCCCTCACGGCCATTTTGACCCATTTTCAAGGTCAAAATAGCCCCGAAGCGCGCATACCCCTATTTCGACGATTTTTTGTGTGCTATAGCACATCATTTTTTAGGTGATCCGGATCCCGACGTCAAAAGTGCCAAAAATTTTTGTGACTTCCGTCAAGACCTTGAATATGCATCCGGTTGTCCTTCACTGCCATTCTTACCCATTTTCAAGGTTAAAATAGCCCCGAAGCGCGCATACCCCCATTTTGATGATTTTCTGGGTGATCCGGAACCCGACGTCAAAAATGCCAAAATATTTTGTGGACGTCCGTCAATACCTTGGCTATACATCCGGTTGGCCCTTACGGCGATTCCGACCCATTTTCAAGGTCAAAATAGCCCCGAAACTCGCATACCCCCATTTCGACGATTTTTCGTGTACTATAGCACACCATTTTTTGGGTGATCTGGATCCCGACATCAAAAGTGCCAAAAATTTTTTTGGACGTCCGTCAAGACCTTGGATATGCAACCGGTTGGCCCTCACGGCCATTCTGACCAATTTTCAAGGTCAAAATAGCCCCGAAGCGCATACCCCCATTTCGACGATTTTTCGTGTGCTATAGAACATCATTTTTTGGGTGATCCGGATCCCGACGTCAAAAGTAACAAAATATTTTATGGACGTCCGTGAAGACCTTGAATATGCATCCGATTGTCCCTCACTGCCATTCTGACCCATTTTCAAGGTCAAAATATCCCCGAAGCGCGCATACCCCCATTTCGACGATTGTTTGTGTGCTATAGCACATCATTTTTTGGGTGATCCGGATCCCAACGTCAAAAGTGCCAAAGTATTTTGTGGACGTCCGTGAAGACCTTGAATATGCATCCGATTGTCCCTCACTGCCATTCTAACCCATTTTCAAGGTCAAAATAGCCCCGAAGCGCGCATACCCCCATTTCGACGATTTTTCGTTTGCAATAGCACTCCATTTTTTGGGTGATCCGGATCCCGACGTCAAAAGTGCCAAAACTTTTTGAAGACGTCCATCAAGACCTTGGCTATGCATCCGGTTGGCTCTCATGGCCATTCCGTCCTATTTTCAAGGTCAAAATAGCCCCGAAGTGTGCATACCCCTATTTCGATAATTTTTCGTGTGCTATAGCACATCATTTTTTGGGTGATCCGGATCCCGACGTCAAAAGTGCCAAAAAATTGTGGACGTCCGTAAAGACCTTGGCTATGCATCCGGTTGGCCCTCATGGCCATTCCGACTCATTTTCAAGGTCAAAATAGCTCTGAAATGTGCATACCCCCATTTCGATGATTTTTTGTGTGCTATAGCACAGCATTTTTTGGGTGATCCAGATCCCGACGACAAAAGTGCCAAAAATTTTTGTGGACGTCCGTAAAGACATTGGCAATGCATCCGGTTGGCCCTTATGGCCATTACGACCCATTTTCAAGGTCAAAATAGCCCCGAAGCGCGCATTCCCCCATTTCGATGATTTTTCGTGTGCTATAGCATACTATTTTTTGGGTGATCCGGATCCCGACGTCAAACGTGCCAAAAATTTTTGTGGACGTCCGTCAAGACCTTGGTTATGCATCCAGTTTGCCCTCATGCCATTTCAACCCATTTTCAAGGTCAAAATTGCCCCGAAGCGCGCATACCCCCATTTCGACGTTTTTTCGTGTGCTATAAAACACCATTTTTGAGTGATCCGGATCCCGACGTCAAAAGTGCCAAAAATTTTTGTGGACGTCCGTCAAGACCTTGGCTATGCATCCGGTTGGATCTCACGGCCATTCCGACCCATTTATAAGGTCAAAATAGCCCCGAAGCGCGCATACCCCATTTCGACGATTTTTCGTGTGCTATATCACACCATTTTTTGGGTGATCCGGATCCCGATGTCAAAAGTGCCAAAAAATTTTGTTGACGTCCATCAAGACCTTGGATATGCATCCGGTTGTCCCTCACGGCCATTCCGACACATTTTCAAGGTCAAAATAGACCCGAAGCGCGCATACCCCTATTTCGACGATTGTTTGTGTGCTATAGCACATCATTTTTTGGGTGATCCGGATCCCAACGTCAAAAGTGCCAAAGTATTTTGTGGACGTCCGTGAAGACCTTGAATATGCATCCGATTGTCCCTCACTGCCATTCTAACCCATTTTCAAGGTCAAAATAGCCCCGAAGCGCGCATACCCCCATTTCGACGATTTTTCGTTTGCAATAGCACTCCATTTTTTGGGTGATCCGGATCCCGACGTCAAAAGTGCCAAAAATTTTTCTGCACTTCCGTCAAGACCTTGACTATGCATCCGGTTGTCCTTCACTGCCATTCTGACCTATTTTCAAGGTTAAAATAGCCCCGAAGCGCGCATACCCCCATTTCGATGATTTTTCGTGTGCTATAGCACACCATTTTTTGGGTGATCCGGATCCCGACGTCAAAAGTGCCAAAATATTTTGTGGACGTTCGTCAATACCTTGGCTATACATCCGGTTGGACCTCACCGCCATTCCGACACATTTTCAAGGTTTTAATAGCCCCGAAGCGCGCATACACCCATTTTGACAATTTTTCGTGTGTATAGCACACCATTTCTTGGGTGATCCGGATCCCAACGTCAAAAGTGCCAACATTTTTTGTGGACATCCGTCAAGACCTTGGGTATGCATCCGGTTGGCCCTCACGGCCATTCCGACCCATTTTGAAGGTCAAAATAGCCCCGAAGCGCATACCCCCATTTCGACGATTTTTCGTGTAGCACACCATTTTTTGGGTGATCCGGATCCCGATGTCAAAAGTGCCAAAATGTTTTATGGACGTCCTTCAAGACCTTGGCTATGCATCCGGTTGGCCCTCAAGGCCATTCCGACCCATTTTCAAGGTCAAAATAGCCCCAAAGCGTGCATACCCCCATTTTGACGATTTTTTGTGTGCTATAGCACAGCATTTTTTGGGTGATCCAGATCCCGACGTCAAAAGTGCCAAAATTTTTTGTGGACGTCCGTAAAGACATTGGCAATGCATCCGGTTGTCCTTTATGGCCATTACGACCCATTTTCAAGGTCAAAATAGCCCCGAAGCGTGCATACCCCCATTTCGATGATTTTTCGTGTGCTATAGCACACTATTTTTTGGGTGATCTGTATCCCGACGTCAAAAGTACCAAAAATTTTTGTGGACGTCCGTCAAGACCTTGGGTATGCATCCGGTTGGCCCTCGAGGTCATTCCGACCCATTTTCAAGGTCAAAATAGCCCCAAAGCGCGCATACCCCCAGTTCGACGATTTTTCATGTGCTATAGCACACCATTTTTTTGGTGATCCGGATCCCGACGTCAAAAGTGCCAATTTTTTTTGTGGACTTCCTTCAAGACCTTGGCTATGCATCCGGTTGGCCCTCACGGCCATTCTGACCCACTTTCAAGGTCAAAATTGCCCCGAAGCACGCATACCCCTATTTCGACGATTTTTTGTGTGCAATAGCACATCATTTTTTGGGTGATCCGGATCCCGACGTCAAAAGTGCCAAATATTTTTGTGCACTTCCGTCAAGACCTTGACTATGCATCCGGTTGTCCTTCACTGCCATTCTGACCCATTTTCAAGGTTAAAATAGCCCCGAAGCGCGTATACCCCCATTTCGATGATTTTTCGTGTGCTATAGCACACCATTTTTTGGGTGATCCGGATCCCGACGTCAAAAGTGCCAAAATATTTTGTGGACATTCGTCAATACCTTGGCTATACATCCGGTTGGCCCTCATGGCCATTCCGACGCATTTTCAAGGTCAAAATAGCCCTGAAACTCGCATACCCCCATTTCGATGATTTTTCGTGTACTATAGCACACCATTTTTTGGGTGATCTGGATCCCGACGTCTAAAGTGCCAAAACTTTTTGTGCACGTCCGTCAAGACCTTGGCTATGCAACCGGTTGGCCCTCACGGCCATTCCGACCCATTTCAAGGTTAAAATAGCCCCGAAGCGCATACCCCCATTTCGACGATTTTTCGTGTGCTATTGCACACAATTTTTTGGGTGATCCGGATCCCGACGTCAAAAGTGCCAAAAAATTTTTTGGACGTCCGTCAAGACCTTGGCTATGCATCCGGTTGGCCCTCACGTCCATTCCGACCCATTTCAAGGTCAAAATAGTCCCCGAAGCGCGCATACCCCCATTTCAATGATTTTTTCTGTGCTATAGCACACCATTTTGTAGGTGATCCGGATCCCGACGTCAAAAGTGCCAAAAAATTTTTGGACGTCCGTCAAGACCTTGGCTATGCATCCGGTTGGCCCTCACGGCCATTCCGACACATTTTCAAGGTCAAAATAGCCCCGAAGCGCGCATACCCCTATTTCGATGAATTTTCGTGTGCTATAGCACATCATTTTTGGGGTGATCCGTATCCCGACGTCAAAAGTGCCAAAAAAATTTGTGGACGTCCGTCAAGACCTTGACTATGCATCCGGTTGGCCCTCACGGCCATTCTGACCCATTTTCAAGGTTAAAATATCCTCGAAGCGCGCATACCCCCATTTTGACGATTTTTCGTGTGCTATAGCACACTATTTTTTGGGTGATCCGGATCCTGACGTCAAAAGTACCAAAACTTTTTGAAGACGTCCGTCAAGACCTTGGATATGCATTCGGTTGGCCCTCACGGCCATTTCGACCCATTTTCAAGGTCAAAATAGCCCCGAAGCGCATATACCCCTATTTCGATGATTTTTCGTGTGCTATAGCACACCATTTTTTGGGTGATCCGGATTCCGACGTCAAAAGTGCCAAAACTTTTTGTGGACATCCGTCAAGACCTTGGATATGCATCCGGTTGGCCCTCACGGCCATTCCGACCAATTTTCAAGGTCAAAATAGCCTCGAAGCGCGCATACCCCCATTTCAACGATTTTTCGTGTGCTATAGCACACCATTTTTTGGGTGATCCGGATCCCAACGTCAAAAGTGCCAAATATTTTTGTGGACGTCCCTCAAGACCTTGTCTATGCATCCGGTTGGGCTTCACGGCCATTCCGACCCATTTTCAAGGTGAAAATAGCCCCAAAACATGCATACCCTATTTCGATGATTTTTCGTGTGCTATAAGCGCACCATTTATTGGATGATCCGGATCTGGACGTCAAAAGTGCCAAAATTTTTTGTGGATGTTCGTCAAGACCTTGTGCATCCAGTTGGCCCTCACGGCCATTTTAACCCATTTTCAAGGTCAAAATTGCCCCGAAGCGCGCATACCCCCATTTTGATGATTTTTCGTGTGCTATAAAACACCATTTTTGAGTGATCCGGATCCCGACGTCAAAAGTGCCAAAAATTTTTGTGGTCGTCCGTCAAGACCTTAGCTATGCATCCGGTTGGCTATCACGGCCATTCCGACCCATTTTCAAGGTCAAAATAGCCCCAAAGCGCGCATACTCCCATTTCGACGATTTTTTGTGTGCTATAGCACACCATTTTTTGGGTGATCCGGATCCCAACGTCAAAAGTGCCAAAGTTTTTTGTGGATGTCCCTCAAGACCTTGGCTATGCATCCGGTTGGCCCTCACGGCCATTCCGACCCATTTACAAGGTCAAAATAGCCCCGAAGCGCGCATACCCCATTTCGACGATTTTTCGTGTGCTATATCACACCATTTTTTGGGTGATCCGGATCCCGATGTCAAAACTGCCAACAAATTTTGTGGACGTTCGTCAAGACCTTGTCTATGCATCCGGTTGGCCCTCATGGCAATTCCGCCACATTTTCAAGGTCAAAATAGCCCCGAAGCGTGCATACCCCTATTTCGATGATTATTCGTGTGCTATAGCACATCATATTTTGGATGATCCGGATCCCGACGTCAAAAGTGCCAAAACTTTTTGTGGACGTCCGTCAAGACCTTGACTATGCATCCGGTTGTCCCTCACTGCCATTCTGACCCATTTTCAAGGTCAAAATAGCCCCGAAGCGTGCATACCCCCATTTCGATGATTTTATTTCTTGGGTGATCCGGATCCCGACGTCAAAAGTGCCAAAAAATTTTGTGGACGTCCGTCAAGACCTTAGATATGCATCCGGTTGGCCCTCACGGCCATTCCGACCCATTTTCAAGGTCAAAATATCCCTAAAGCGCGTATACCCTCATTTCGACAATTTTTCATGTGCTATTGCACACCATTTTTTGGGTGATCCGGATTCCGACGTCAAAATTGCCAAACAATTTTGTGGACGTCCGTCAAGACCTTGGCTATGGATCCGATTGGCCCTAACGGCCATTCCGACCCATTTTCAAGGTCAAAATAGCTCCAAAGCGCGCATACCCCAATTTTGACGACTTTTCGTGTGCTATAGCACACCATTTTTTGGTTGATCCGGATCCCGACGTCAAAAGTGCCAAAAATTTTTGTGGACGTCTGTCAAGACCTTGGCTATGCATCCGGTTGGCCCTCACGTCCATTCCGACCCATTTTCAAGGTCAAAATAGCCCCGAAGCACATACCCCTATTTTGATGATTTTTCGTGTGCTATAGCACACCATTTTTTTGGTGATCCGGATGCCGACGTCAAAAGTGCCAAAAAATTTTGTAGACGTCCGTTAAGACCTTGGCTATGCATCCGGTTGGCTCTCACGGCCATTTCGACACATTTTATAGGTCAAAATAGCCCAGAAGCGCGCATACCCCTATTTCGACGATTTTTCGTGTGCTATAACACATCATTTTTTGAGTGATCCGGATCCCGACGTCAAAAGTGCCAAAAAATTTTGTGGACGTCCGTCAAGACCTTGGCTATGTATCCTGTTGGCCCTCACGTCCATTCTGACCCATTTTCAAGGTAAAAATAGCCCCGAAGCGCGCATACCCCCTTTTTCGACGATTTTTCGTGTGCTATAGCACACTATTTTTTGGGTGATCCGGATCCCAACGTCAAAAGTGACAAAAATTTTGTAGACGTCCATCAAGACCTTGGCTATGCATCCGGTTGTCCCTCACGGCCATTCCGACCTATTTTCAAGGTCAAAATAGCCCCGAAGTGCGCATACCCCCATTTCGATGATTTTTCGTGTGCTATAGCACACAATTTTTTGGGTGATCCGGATCTCGACATAAAAAGTGCCCAAATTTTTTGTGGACGTCCGTATACACCATGGATATGTATCCGGTTGGCCCTCACGGCCATTCCGACCCATTTTCAAGGTCAAAATAGCCCCGAAGCGTGCATACCCCCATTTTGATGATTTTTCGTGTGCTATAGCACACCATTTCTTGGGAGATCCGGATCCCGATGTCAAAAGTGCCAAAAATTTTTGTGGACGTCCGTCATGACCTTGGCTATGCATCCGGTTGGCCCTCACGGCCATTACGACCCATTTTCAAGGTCAAAATAGCCCCGAAGCGCGCATACCCCCATTTCGAAGATTTTTCGTGTGCTATGGCACACTATTTTTTGGGTGATCCGGATCTCAACGTCAAAAGTGACAAACAATTTTGTGGACGTCCTTCAAGACCTTGGCTATGCATCCGGTTGTCCCTCATGGCCATTCCGACCTATTTTCAAGGTCAAAATAGCCCCGAAGTGCGCATACCCCCATTTCGATGATTTTTAGCACACAATTTTTTGGGTGATCCGGATCTCGACATAAAAAGTGCCCAAATTTTTTGTGGACGTCCGTAAACACCTTGGCTATGCATCCAGTTGGCCCTCACGGCCATTCCGACCCATTTTCAAGGTCAAAATAGCCCCGAAGCGTGCATACCCCCATTTTGACGATTTTTCGTGTGCTATAGCACACCATTTTTTGGGTGATTCGGATCCCGACGTCAAAAGTGCCAAATATTTTTGTGGACGTCCGTCAAGACCTTGGCTATGCATCCGGTTGGCCCTCATGTCCATTCCGACCCATTTTCAAGGTCAAAATAGCCCCAAAGCGCGCATACCCCTATTTCGACAATTTTTCGTGTGCTATAGCACACCATTTCTTGTGAGATATGGATCCCGACGTCAAAAGTGCCAAAAGTTTTTGTGGACGTCCGTCAAGACCTTGGCTATGCATCCGGTTGGCCCTCACGGCCATTATGACCCATTTTCAAGGTCAAAATAGCCCTGATGCGTACATACCCCCCATTTCGATGATTTTTCGTGTGCTATAGCACACCATTTTTTGGGTGATCCGGATGCCGACGTCAAAAGTGCCAACATTTTTTGTGGACGTCTGTCAAGACCTTGGCTATGCATCCGGTTGGCCCTCACGGCCATTCCGACCCATTTTCAAGGTCAAAATAGCCCCGACGCGCGAATACCCCTATTTTGATGATTTTTTGTGTGCTATAGCACACTATTTTTTGGGTGATCCGGATCCCAACGTCAAAAGTGCCAAACAATTTTGTGGACGTCTGCCAAGACCTTGGCTATGCATACGGTTGGCCTTCACTACCATTCCGACCCATTTTCAAGGTCAAAATAGCCTCGAAGCGCGCATACCCCTAATTCGACGATTTTTCATGTACTATAGCACACCATTTTATAGGTGATCCAGATCCCGACGTCAAAAGTGCCAAACATTTTTGTGGACATTCGTCAACACCTTGTATATGCATCCGGTGGGCCCTCACGGCCATTCCGACCCATTTACAAGGTCAAAATAGTCCCGAAGCGCGCATACCCCCATTTCGACAATTTTTCGTGTGCTATATCACACCATTTTTTGGGTGATCCGGATCCCGATGTCAAAAGTGCCAACATTTTTTGTAGACTTCCATCAAGACCTTGGCTATGCATCTGGTTGGCCCTTAAGGACATTCCGATCCATTTTCAAGGTCAAAATAGCCTAGAAGCGCATACCCCCATTTCGACGATTTTTCATGTGCTATAGCACACCATTTTTTGGGTGATCCGTATCCCGACGTCAAAAGTGCGAAATTTTTTTGTGGACGTCCGTCAAGACCTTGGCTATGCATCCGGTTGGCCCTCACGGCCATTCTGACCCATTTATAAGATCAAAATTGCCCCGAAGCGCGCATACCCCATTTCGACGATTTTTCTTGTGCTATAGCACACCATTTTTTGGGTGATCCGGATCCCAACGTCAAAAGTTCCAAATATTTTTTTGGACGTCCGTCAAAACCTTGGCTATGCATCCGGTTGGCCCTCACGGCCATTCCGACCCATTTTCAAGGTTTTAGTAGCCCCGAAGCGCGCATACCCCCATTTCGACGATTTTTCGTGTGCATAGCACACCATTTCTTGGGTGATCCGGATCCCAACGTCAAAAGTGCCAACAATTTTTGTGGACGTCCGTCAAGACCTTGGGTATGCATCCGGTTGGCCCTCACGGCCATTCCGACTCATTTTCAAGGTCAAAATAGCCCCGAAGCGCATACCCCCATTTCGATGATTTTTTGTGTGCTATAGCACACCATTTTTTGGGTGATCCGGATCCCGACGTCAAAAGTGCCAAAAATTTTTGTGGACATCCGTAAAGACCTTGGCTATGCATCCGGTTGGCCCTCAAGGCCATTCCGACCCATTTTCAAGGTCAAAATAGCCCCGAAGCGTGCATACCCCCATTTCGACGATTTTTCATGTGCTATAGCACACCATTTTTTGGGTGATCCGGATCCCGACGTCAAAAGTGCCAAATTTTTTTGTGGACGTCCGTCAAGACCTTGGCTATGCATCCGGTTGGCCCTCACGGCCATTTTGACCCATTTTCAAGGTCAAAATAGCCCCGAAGCGCGCATACCCCTATTTCGACGATTTTTTGTGTGCTATAGCACATCATTTTTTAGGTGATCCGGATCCCGACGTCAAAAGTGCCAAAAAATTTTGTGACTTCCGTCAAGACCTTGAATATGCATCCGGTTGTCCTTCACTGCCATTCTTACCCATTTTCAAGGTTAAACTAGCCCCGAAGCGCGCATACCCCCATTTTGATGATTTTCTGGGTGATTCGGAACCCGACGTCAAAAATGCCAAAATATTTTGTGGACGTCCGTCAATACCTTGGCTATACATCCGGTTGGCCCTCACGGCGATTCCGACCCATTTTCAAGGTCAAAATAGCCCCGAAACTCGCATACCCCCATTTCGACGATTTTTCGTGTACTATAGCACACCATTTTTTGGGTGATCTGGATCCCGACATCAAAAGTGCCAAAAAATTTTTTGGACGTCCGTCAAGACCTTGGATATGCAACCGGTTGGCCCTCACAGCCATTCTGACCAATTTTCAAGGTCAAAATAGCCCCGAAGCGCATACCCCCATTTCGACAATTTTTCGTGTGCTATAGAACATCATTTTTTGGGTGATCCGGATCCCGACGTCAAAAGTAACAAAATATTTTATGGACGTCCGTGAAGACCCTGAATATGCATCCGATTGTCCCTCACTGCCATTCTGACCCATTTTCAAGGTCAAAATAGCCCCGAAGCGCGCATACCCCCATTTCGACGATTTTTCGTGTGCTATAGCACACCATTTTTTGGGTGATCTGGATCCCGATGTCAAAAGTGCCAAAAAATTTTGTGGACGTCCGTCAAGACTTTGGCTATGCATTCGGTTGGCCCTCACGGCCATTCCGACCCATTTTCAAGGTCAAAATAACCCCAAAGCGCGCATACCCCCATTTCAACAATTTTTCTTGTGCTATAGCACACCATTTTTGGGTGATCCGGATCCCAACGTCAAAAGTGCCAAATATTTTTTTGGACGTCCGTCAAAA
This sequence comes from Solanum sitiens, assembly GCA_016801875.1. Lineage (NCBI taxonomy): Eukaryota > Viridiplantae > Streptophyta > Magnoliopsida > Solanales > Solanaceae > Solanum > Solanum sitiens. The sequence goes on from JABWTJ010001131.1 coordinate 51,070, forward strand.
CCTTGGCTATGCATCCGGTTAGCCCTCACGGCCATTCCGACCCATTTTTAAGGTTTTAATAGCCCCGAAGCGCGCATACCCCATTTCGACGATTTTTCATGTGCATAGCACACCATTTCTTGGGTGATCCGGATACCAACATCAAAAGTGCCACAATTTTTTATGGACGTCCGTCAAGACCTTGCGTATGCATCCGGTTGGCCCTCACGGCCATTCCGACCCATTTTCAAGGTCTAAATAGCCCCGAAGCGCATACCCCCATTTCGACGATTTTTCGTGTGCTATAGCACACCATTTTTTGGGTGATCCAGATCCCGACGACAAAAGTGACAAACTTTTTTGTGGACGTCTGTCAAGACCTTGACTATGCATCCGGTTGGCCCTCACGGCCATTCTGACCCATTTTCAAGGTTAAAATATCCTCGAAGCGATTACCCCCATTTCGACGATTTTTTGTGTGCTATAGCACACTATTTTTTGGGTGATCCGGATCCCGACATCAAAAGTACCAAAACTTTTTGAAGACGTCCGTCAAGACCTAGGATATGCATCCGGTTGGCCTTCACGGCCATTCCGACCCATTTTCAAGGTCAAAATAGCCCCGAAGCGCGCATAACCCAATTTTGATGATTTTTCGTGTGCTATAGCACACCATTTTTTGGGTGATCCGGATCTCGACGTCAAAAGTGCCAAATATTTTTGTAGACGTCCGTAAAGACCTTGGCTATTCATACGGTTGGCCCTCACGGCCATTTTGACCCATTTCAAGGTTAAAATAGCCCTGAAGCGCGCATACCCACATTTCGATGATTTTTCGTGTGCTCTAAGCACACCATTTTTTGGCTGATCCGGATCCCGACGTCAAAAGTGCGAAAACTTTTTGTGGACATCCGTCAAGAACTTGGATATGCATCCGATTGGCCCTCACGGCCATTCCGACCAATTTTCAAGGTCAAAATAGCCCCGAAGCGCGCATAACCTCATTTCGACGATTTTTCGTGTGCTATAGCACACCATTTTTTGGGTGATCCGGATCCCGATGTCAAAAGTGCCAAATATTTTTGGAGACATCCCTCAAGACCTTGTCTATGCATCCGGTTGGGCTTCACGGCCATTCCGACCCATTTTCAAGGTAAAAATAGCCCCGAAACGTGCATACCCCCATTTCGACAATTTTTCGTGTGCTATAGCACACCATTTTTTGGGTGATCCGGATCCCGATGTCAAAAGTGCCAAAACTTTTTGTGGACGTCCGTCAAGACCTTGTCTATGCATCTGCTTGGTCCTCACGGCCATTCCGACCCATTTTCAAGGTCAAAATAGCCCCGAAGCGCGCATACTCCCATTTCGACGATTTTTCGTGTACTATAACACACTATTTTTGGGTGATCCGGATCCCAATGTCAAAAGTGCGAAAAAAATTTGTGGACGTCCGTCAAGACCTTGGCTATGTATCCGGTTATCCCTCACAGCCATTCCGACCCATTTTCAAGGTGAAAATAGCCCCGAAGCGCGCATACCCCCATTTCGATGATTTTTCATGTGCTATAGCACACCATTTTTTGGGTGATCCGGATGCCGACGTCAAAAGTGCCAACATTTTTTGTGGACATCCGTCAAGACCTTGGCTATGCATCCAGTTGGCCCTCACGGCCATTTTAACCCATTTTCAAGGTCAAAATTGCCCAAAAGCGCGCATACCATCATTTCAACGATTTTTCGTGTGCCATAAAACACCATTTTTGTGTGATCCGGATCCCGACGTCAAATGTGCCAAAAATTTTTGTGGACGTCCGTCAAGACCTTGGCTATGCATCCAGTTGGCTATCACGGCCATTCCGACCCATTTTCAAGGTCAAAATAGCAGCAAAGCGCGCATATTCCCATATCGACGATTTTTCGTGTGCTATAGCACACCATTTTTTGGATGATCCGGATCCCAACGTCAAAAGTGCCAAATATTTTTGTGGATGTCCGTCAAGACCTTGGCTATGCATTTGGTTGGCCCTCACGGCCATTCCGACCCATTTTCAAGGTGAAAATAGCCCCGAAGCGCGCACACCACATTCCGACGATTTTTCGTGTGCTATATCACACCATTTTTTGGGTGATCCGGATCCCGATGTCAAAAGTGCCAAAAATTTTTGTGGACGTCCGTCAAGACCTTGGGTCTGCATCCGGTTGGCACTCACGGCCATTTCGACACACTTTTAAGGTCAAAATAGCCCCAAAGCGTGCATACCCCTATTTCGACAATTTTTCGTGTGCTATAGCACATCATTTATTGGGTGATCCGGATCCCGATGTCAAAAGTACAAAACATTTTTGTGGACGTCCGTCAAAACCTTGGCTATGCATCCGATTGGCCCTCACGGCCATTCCGACCCATTTTCAAGGTCAAAATAGCCCCGAATAGCGCATACCCCCATTTCGACGATTTTTCGTGTTCTATAGCACACCATTTCTTGGGTGATCCGGATCCCGACGTCAAAAGTGCCAACATTTTTTGTGGACGTCCGTCAAGACCTTGTCTATGCATCCGGTTGGCCCTCACGGCCATTTCGACCAATTTTCAAGGTCAAAATAGCTCCGAAGCGCGCATACCCCCATTTCGACAATTTTTCCTGTGCTATAGCACACCATTTTTTGGGTGATCCGGATGCCGATGTCAAAAGTACGAAAAAATTTTGTGGACGTCCGTCAAGACCTCGGCTATGCATCCGGTTGGCCCTCACGGCCATTCCAACCCATTTTCAATGTCAAAATAGCCCCGAAGCGCGCATACCCCATTTTGATGATATTTTTTGGGTGATCCGGATCCCGACGTCAAAAGTGCCAAAAAGTATTTTAGACGTCCGTCAAGACCTTGGCTATGCATCCGGTTGGCCCTCACGGCCATTCCGACCCATTTTCAAGGTCAAAATAGCCCCGAAGAGCGCATACCCCCATTTCGATGATTTTTCATGTGCTATAGCACACCATTTTTTGGGTGATCCGCATCCCGACGTCAAAAGTGCCAAAAGTTTTGTGAACGTCCGGCAAGACCTTGTCTATGCATACGGTTGGCCCTCATGGCCATTCCGACCCATTTTCAAGGTCAAAATAGCCCCGAAGCGCGCATACCCCCATTTCGACAATTTTTCGTATGCTATAGCACACTATTTTTTGGGTGATCCGGATCCCGACGTCATGTCACGACCCGAAAACACCCCCTAGAAGTTAGGGAAAACCTTTGAATCGTGACCGGGCGTACTTGACCCCTTTGGGGTCTCGTAAAAGCCCTCTAACTAGCATTCATAACATAAAGCATGAAAAGTAGTGCGGAATTAAAACTTTTCACGATAATAATAAATAGAGGAGTCTTTTCATAAATACTAGGAAATCTTATCGTCACAAGCCAACTTAAATACACAACTTAGAATCTTAGGGACACGGCCCTTTACAATAGAATAAATACATTTTTAAGTCTTAATAAGGAAACTAAGAAACATAAAAACTATGTCCTCGAATATATGAGGACATACCCAAGTCTTGAGAGATAGAATTCACAAGCTTCAACTTCGATCCTCCAAAGGCTTCCAACCTATCATAAGGTATAAAAAGTATGGGGTTAGTACAACAATGTACTAAGTATGGCATATGCAAAAACATGCAAAAAGGGACATTTTAGTAAAGATAGCTTTTTATGCAATTCAAATATAACCTTCATGAATCTAGAAGCAAACCCACATAAGAATCAACAATTTAACACTTTATGGCTATCTTACCAAACTTAAAGTAAACAAAAGGAACATTTCAATTAACTTTGCTAAACTTGCAATAAAATTGAATAAAGCATCATAGTGAACATTTTGAATTCTTACCATGAAGACCTTACAGTGAAAGGCACGGTCCAAGTCATATGAACCCTTTTTCTTTGAAGTTGCCCTAACCCAAGGTTATTCTAAGACTCCCTAAGGTGAGCCAAGAAGGGACTATCATTACACCTCCCTTCAAGGCACACTAAAGCGACCCTTAAAACTACCTAATCTTAGGCTTACTTCTTTAGAAATCAAATCCACGCCCTTGGCTAACATATGCAAAACACTCATGGAAATATAGGTCATACCAAGTGCAATGTGAGAGTAGCATCCCATACTACCACTCCCACTTAGTACTCCTAATGGATTCCATTTACTCAAGTACTCCACAATAATCCTCCATAACACTACACCGTAGTACTCATTCATGCGGATTTCATGAAGGGTACTCTTCTCCCATAGTAGGTATAGGTCACACCGAGTGCAATGTGAGAATAGCATCCCATACTACTACTCCCACTCAATGCTCCTACTTGGTAACTAATGTGGATTGAGCACTTCACGACATACATACACAATTTCAACAATACACAAGATAATTAGTTTTCAAATCAATTCTTTTGTGGGAGTTAGCTTAACCGACAAAGACCATGAGAGCTAGACATGGAATCCCGATATTAACCCCTATCGGATGAGGGATCCTTACTTGCCTAGAGTAAGGTCATGCTTCTTAGTGTTTACATGGCTTTTCCAATAGCTACACCTATGCGGGCACATAGTTAAGGGATAAGGAGATTGTTACTAAGTAACTCACTCTCTACTAACGAGGAGTACTCATCTCAAGAGGTACTTTGGATTATAACATCTCAACTAACGAAGTGCAATCCACCTCCCCTTCATATCCTCTCGGTGCTAGGCATAACTCCACACGGATTTCTCATCATAAAAGTCTATCATAGGAAGCTCACTAGGAAATGGAGAGGTTGTAACTAGACACTACATCTCAACTTACGAAGTGTGTCCACCTCAAGATTTCCCCTTTTTGCTCAACTTGACATAATACAAATCTTAGAAGAGTGTGTGTGTACATATGCACACCTTGCATATAAGCATAATTTCATTTTCATCAAGTTCTACTCATACTTTAACCTTGATTCATCAAGCTACACACTCTACATACTTCTCATGATCATATACTTCATTCAGACATAAACTAGGTCAAACATGCAATTCAAGCTACATCGAACACAACATAAGACCCATTTCCAATATATCTTCATTTCACATGTTAGACCTTCAAGGTCACACACTCAAACCATACTAAGTAACATCAAGTTCATCAATTTGCACCGCCACCCATAAGGTGGACCATACCACTCAAATAGCAATTCATAATAAGAACTATACAATGAGAGCAACTCATCAACAAATCAAACCATCATTACCCATAAGCAATTTATCAATATTTCACCATATGAAGGCCCTTAGGGCAGTAGCTACACCAACATGACATACACAAGAAGACCCAAGTTCATACTTTACTCAAATCATGCTCACATAACCCATTTTCATGCCAAAAGTTGAAGTATGCATATACAAGAGTTTCATGGAGTTTTAACATCAAAACCATCTATTCAAACCAAGATAAATACATTTAAACCATTAGAACTTAGTTACAAGAAGACCCATAATAGAAATCAAAGTTTAGAAGAAGTTGAGTTTAAAACCCCTTTTGAAAACCATTTTGGAAGTTGGCTTCTTGAATGGAAAGGTATTCAAGAATGGATACCATACCTTTAGGAGAAAGAAACCCACGAATTTGATGAAGAAACAATTCCCAATCCGTCCTCCTATCCTTCCTTGACTTCTAGCTTCCAAGAGAGTTGAGAGAGTTTTCTTGAGAGAAAGAGAGAGTTGGATCTTGAAGAGAAAAGGGGGCTCTTCTCTAGGTTTAGGGTGTAAGAGAGTCTTATAAGGCTTGGGGTGTATTTACATAAAACACCCTAAGCTGGCAGCCTTTAAATCATGCACTGGCAGGCTTCGTCGACGAGACCTCCTCGACGGACCGTCACGTCCACCACGGACCGTCACGGGGTTCCGTCGAGGAACACTTGGCTTCTAAATGGAGCCTGTCCCAATTTCACTCTCTGTCACCCACGACGCCCTGGCTCGACGGACCGTCCTGAGTACGACGGACCGTC
>JABWTJ010001131.1:60185-120624 GCA_016801875.1 Solanum sitiens
TTAACACTTTATGGCTATCTTACCAAACTTAAAGTAAACAAAAGGAACATTTCAATTAACTTTGCTAAACTTGCAATAAAATTGAATAAAGCATCATAGTGAACATTTTGAATTCTTACCATGAAGACCTTACAGTGAAAGGCACGGTCCAAGTCATATGAACCCTTTTTCTTTGAAGTTGCCCTAACCCAAGGTTATTCTAAGACTCCCTAAGGTGAGCCAAGAAGGGACTCTCATTACACCTCCCTTCAAAGCACACCAAAGCGACCCTTAAAACTACCTAATCTTAGGCTTACTTCGTTAGAAATCAAATCCACGCCCTTGGCTAACATATGCAAAACACTCATGGAAATATAGGTCATATCAAGTGCAATGTGAGAGTAGCATCCCATACTACCACTCCCACTTAGTACTCCTAATGGATTCCATTTACTCAAGTACTCCACAATAATCCTCCATAACACTACACCATAGTACTCATTCACACGGATTTCATGAAGGTACTCTTCTCCCATAGTAGGTATAGGTCACACCGAGTGCAATGTGAGAATATCATCCCATACTACTACTCCCACTCAATGCTCCTACTTGGTAACTAATGTGGATTGAGCACTTCACGACATACATACACAATTTCAACAATACATAAGATAATTAGTTTCAAATCAATTCTTTTGTGGGAGTTAGCTTAACCGACAAAGACCATGAGAGCTAGACATAGAATCCCGATATTAACCCCTATCGGATGAGGGATCCTTACTTGCCTAGAGTAAGGTCATGCTTCTTAGCGTTTACATGGCTTTTCCAATAGCTACACCTATGCGGGCACATAGTTAAGGGATAAGGAGATTGCTACTAAGTAACTCACTCTCTACTAACGAGGAGTACTCATCTCAAGAGGTACTTTGGATTACAACATCTCAACTAACGAAGTGCAATCCACCTCCCCTTCATATCCTCTCGGTGCTAGGCATGTCAAAGCTCTAGTTAGCACGATAAAGAGTAGAAGAAGGGAAGATTTCCTATCATCGCAAAGTCTCTAAGTCATGATTGTGGCTCGCTTCACAACCATAAGTCAGAAACTACGTAACGTGGTTGTGTTGAGCTTTAGTTCCTAGGTAATTTAACCTCATGCTCTGATACCAAGTTTGTAACGACCCAGATTATTGAATCCGAATCACCACCGGCGTCGTTGACCTCTCAGAGGTCGCAAATAAGACTCATCTTGCATTCATCACATTCATCTAGTTAAATTTGCGGAAAATGTAAAACTTTTTAAACGTATGAAGTTTACTTAGACTTCATATAGTTATTACGTATTAAACATTATATACTAAGCTCAACATCAATAGACAAACATCTAATATCAAGAACATTTCAAACGATGAGTAGAATATATTAAGTTGCCAAAATAGCCTTACATCAAAAGGTTCGAAATGAAATGTGAAAGAAATGCTAGGGACAACATCCACTAGATATGTCTATATCTAAAGCTAGACTAAGACTGTAGCATCCTCGAAATAAAGAGGATCTACCAAATGGTTTGGAGAAACACTAAAGTCCAACCCGCTGCAAGTGTCGTCAATCTATCCTCTGACCTGCACCTATAAAAATAGTAAATAGTAGGGGGTTAGTACACCACATGTACTAAGTATGGGTGTATGCACACATACACATAAAGCTATGCATGATCAATGAAAGGTCTTCCTAAGCAATATGCCATTTCTGGAAAGTCTAGTCATTAGACTTTCCTTATTCGTTAGTTGTGAATTATGGTATGAATATGATGTATTTTAATGTATTCAAAGCACACAACTCATTTTCTAAATGAGTATAAGACAGTAGTATCATCAACATAATTTTAGAACAACTCGAGCGAAGAGTGGAAATTTTGATCCTCCAAACCCGAGAGCTCTTTCTTTGGGACTTAGTTTATTTTTCAGTCTTTTTCTTCTTCTTGTTGTGTAGTTCAATAATTCCTTTGGTCCTATGTTTTACTTACAAGTGCAATGATTCATTGTAGTCCCATACCCACAATGAATCGATGTAAGTAATCCAAGGACTAAGGAATGATTTCCCTACCTTATAGTGAGTCATTCTTTACACTATATATTCGTTACATTTCATAAGCCATTCTCTATTGATCATGCCATTGATTTCATTATTTTCATGTTAGGGAAGTTATGGGTAATTTTGTTAACGTTATGTTTCTACTTGCCTTTTTTGGCATTATATAAGAAGTCATGATAAGCCATGACTCTTCCTAATCAACATGCTTTCTTAGGAGGTCAAATCTCTGGACTTGCCTAATCGTAATAGGAAGGTCATACCATGAATATGTCACACATAATACACACATAGGTTTACATAACATACATTTCATGTTTCATATATTATACATTTCATATCCACGAAACCTTAGAATCGTAGATATAGCATTAAGGCATCTCAAGTGAGGGCCCAACATATGGGACCTCAACCCGAGGGCTTTCTTTAGCAAACACAAAGTCTGCTTCATTCGTTCATTCGTACTTCACATTAATCATTTCATTCATTCATAGGCCTATGTAAACACCAGCTATACCTAGGATGAAGTTTAAGAGTCTCATCGGTATCATGAAGTGCAATGACCAAGAATGACCTAATGTAATTACTTGAGTCCAGTTTCACCTCCTGATTATCTTGCACAAACACCTTTGGTATCGTTCATTTCATTATCTTTCATACTTTGAGGAACTTCAACCTTAACCGACATAGATCATCTGAGTATCATGAAATCCGATGTCTCCCCCACATCGAAAAAAGGTGGAGTCACTGGCCAAAGTGAAACCAAAACATGCTAGCTTATTGGGTTCAAACCAAGCTAGTTCACTATGGTGGAAACATAGTTCAAAGACTAGGAGATTTATGGAGACCCATACCCACCTTGGTGGACAATATCATCTAATGAGAATTACGTGAACCTGCGCCCTTCCCAAAAGAAGGCATCTGTCACGCCTCAAAACCCATTAAGACGGATAGGCACCCGATGCCCTAAAGGCCCGAGAGAACTAACCTGCAACCTGTTCTTACTGAGCATATACTATAACAATTGAGACAAGTTAACTTTGGATGCAGCGATATAAACCAACGTAAGTAGGTCCAAAAGTTATATACAAGACTTGGCCGTTTAGACCACAACTCCTTAAGACACAACTGAACCATGTAGATACATCTACAAAGCCTCTAAAAGATAGAAGACCAGAGTAGGTCGGGACAGACCCCGCCTTACCCTTAACTACGATACAATACCAAACGAATTTAACAAGGACTTAATAAAGCTTCGAATCAACTTGGAGCTCACTAAAAGTAGCAGAAGTTTGAGTGCTCCTACTGAGAAGGTCTACTAGCTGGAGTACCTGAGCCTGCAGCATGAAATGTAGCGTCCCCAATACGGGACGTCAGTACGAAAAATGTACTGAATATGTAAGGCAAATAGTATAAGTAATACAAAGCTCAAATGAAATCAAGTAGCAACATAAGAGTGCATAGATTAGGATATAAGACCACCTTTGCTTACTCTTATGGGATCAAGTAAGCTACATTCTTTTCTTTACCTTGTTGTATGTTATAATCTTTGTTTGGCATGTGATACAAGTGACCAGCTGATCAGTGGTAGAAGAGGATGACCCATGCTAGGTGTATTAACCCCTGGGATGCGGTCCTCATAATTACACAACTTGGGATCGGCCCATGCTAGGCTTTCGCCCCTGAGCTGCCACCCTTCTATACCAATAGGGATCGGCCCATGCTAGGCTTTCGCCCCTGAGCTGCCACCCTTAATTATATAGATTTCTTCACTTAGATTCTTTAATCTTTGAGATTGTTGTTAATCAGTTCATAACACTTTTGAGATGTTGATTTGGTGATCATAATCATCTTGGAGATATGAAAATACGGAACAGTAGTGGAATACATGAAAATAATACTTTGAGGCAGTAACAATGACATAAGGAGCTATGAAACATCAACACCTTACTTTAAGACCTTAATGGCACAATTGACTTCAATTGGCTTAGGACAAGGATTCATCACACTTTTTTTTTTTGCAAATACCATTTCTATAACAGCACAAGGGGAAATTACACAAGTATAGAGTAGTGAACATATAATGAAGTAGTTCCATGTACTTAGAATGGGGAAAGAAATATTGTTAGCTATTTGGAGATAGTACGCTGCCACTATGCTTCCTTTTCTAGAAATAGACCTTATGGGAATCACTTCATTGATATTAATTGCAGGTGCCAGATTTCATGCCAAAAGGATATAGAATCGAATAGCCTTACATACCTTATTTTTCTGACCAATACCACTATCACGATTCAGCCTTCCTTATTGGGTGCTAATCTACAACATAAGTCATGATTAAGCTAACATCAGCAGCTAATCACAATAAGGTCCTCCAAAACAGTAGCTAAAATATTTGATGGAAATCAGGCCCAAACAACCCTTACATAAATGGTGAACCACCACACCCTTCCTCTACACATTAATACAACTTCATACATCATCTCCCAAGCTACCCAAACAGCCCTCAACAATAATATTCATAAGGCAGCCACTATCAATCTCAAATCTTTCAGCATAATAGGAGAATATTGACTCTAAGATTTATCACAATCCATGAATTCTTGATAAACATATACAAAATTCTCCACTCCAAACATTATCAAAGAGAGGAAAACAAATGGCTTGAAGTCTTACCTTAATTCTGAAAATTTATCCTCTACACTTGTACTTCAAGAATTCAAACTATCCTTCAAACTCTTACTTGAAAAATTAGACAGCACTCAAGAACTCTAAGGTGTCTTAGGGCTGCTAATTGAAGCCAAGAGACACCAAGAAAGAACTTAGGAATCTGAAACTTTTGCAAGGTCAAAATGGAGAATAAGACTTGATCCTTATCCTTTGAAAAAGGAGGTGTTATGGCCGACACTCTTGACCAATTTTGGGCCATATAATGTCAAGTAGGTGCCCCACCTGCTTGTCCTTTTAACTTGGGCCTTTTTGGACTTAATATTATTGGACCTTGGCTGTCCATTTTCCCTTTGTTCTTTTATTCCACTTGGGACAGATTAATGCAAGTAGGTGGTACACACTTGGCCCAATAACATGGTAAAACAAATCTTAGGAGGTCATGCACTTACCTAGTTTCACTTGGGCTTTATCCATAATGGGCCAATTGGCAGATTTGGCTGCTGGGCCTTCTTTCATTCACAATTTCTTTAATAGGTTTGGGCTTCAAATGAGCCCCTAAATATAAGCATAAATCTGGTCAATCAAACTTGGGCCCTTTTAACTATAATATAGATCAAGTAGGTGATGCAGCTGCTAGCTCAATTACCATCTCACTATAATTACTTAAATACTTTCCATCGGAGTTAACTTGCAATACATATGCTAAAATGTGCAAGGCATTACATCACCTTCCAAGCTAGTTTAAACCAACACTAATCACATAAGAAACATGATCCCTCACCTACACTATAAGTCTATGTCAAGTATAACATGAATAGAACTACCACATACAAAAATACAGGCCGATACATCCTTCCCCCCTTGGAACATTCGTCCTCGAATGTTAGCATGGTTGTAAAACAGGCCTAAACAAGTTCAAGCCTAAGTTAGTACTACTATTAATCACATTGAACATATAGACTTATACTTACTTGTCAATGCCTCCACTAACATTTTGATCATTCCCTCCAGTGTGAAAGAGGTGAGGATACTTTAATTTCATTGCTTCTTCTGCTTCCCATGTAACTTCTTCTACTTGTTGGTTTCTCCATAGAATTTTTACCGAAGCTACTTCTTTATTTCTTAACTTCCTAACTTGTCGATCCAGAATAGCAATGGGTACTTCTTCATAAGTGAGATCTCCTGTAACCTGTACGTCTTCAGTAGAAGTAATACGAAATGGGTCACCTACGCATTTCCGTAGCATTGAGACATGGAACACCGGATGAACTGATGAAATCTCTTGTGGTAGCTCTAACTCCTAGGCTACTTGGCCAAATTTTCAAATAATCTTATATGGCCCTATATAGCGTGGACTTAGCTTTCCCTTTTTACCAAACCTCATTACCCCTTTCATCGGAGACACCTTCAAGAACACCCAATCCCCTATAGAAAATTCTAGTCCTCTCCTTCTAATATCTGCATATGATTTATGTCGACTTTGAGCTATTTCTAGCCGCTGCTGTATCACTTTGACTTTTTCCATAGCTTGATGAACAAGATCTGGTCCAAATAAGGAAGTTTCACCCATTTCGAACCAGCCAATTGGTGATCTACACTTTCGACCATATAAATCTTCATAAGGTGCCATTTTAATGCTCGAATGATAGCTATTGTTATAAGAAAATTCAATAAGTGGTAGGTGATCATCCCAGCTACCCTTGAAATCTAATATACAAGCTCGCAGCATATCCTCAAGTGTCTGAATCGTACGTTCTGCCTGACCATCCGTTTGAGGATGAAAGGCTGTACTTAAATTCACTTGTGTTCCCAAACTCTTTTGAAATGACTTCCAAAAATTTGCTGTGAATTGAGCTCCTCTATCCGATATTATAGAGATTGGCACTCCATGTAGTCGAACTATCTCTTTAATGTACAACCTCGCATACTCTTCAGCTGTATAAGTAGTCTTCACCGGCAAGAAGTGTGCTGCTTTGGTAAGTCTATCAACTATTACCCATATGGAGTCAAACTTCCGGAATGAGCGAGGCAAACCAGTAACAAAATCCATGTTGATCATGTCCCATTTCCAAATTGGAAGTTCTATACGCTGCATGTAACCTCCGGGCTTTTGGTGTTCTACTTTTACCTGTTGACAGTTTGGACACTGAGCCACGAATTCTGCAATGTTCTTCTTCATGTTCCCCCACCAATACATTTCTTTCAAGTCATGATACATTTTAGTTGACCCCGGATGAACAGAGTACCTTGAATTATGTGCTTCCATCATGATCCTCTTTCTTAGTTCATCTATATTAGGTACACACAATCTGTTTTGACATTAAAGTACTCCGTCTTGCTTAAGCTCAAACGCCTTTGTCATACCATGTAGTACATTCTCTTTAAGTTGTAAAAGAATTGGATCAGTGTACTGCTAGTTGGGATAGATCTTTAGTCATTCCTTGTCTTTCCACAGACTTACCATAAGTGCTTGCCATTATTTTACGGCTTAAAGCATCAGCTACTACATTAGCTTTACCGGGATGATATAAGATGTCAATGTCATAATCTTTTAATAGCTCCAGCCACCTTCGCTGCTTCAGATTTAAGTCTTTTTGCTTAAAAATATATTGCAAGCTTTTGTGATCAGTGTATATGTCAACATGAACTCCATACAAGTAATGGCGCCATATCTTCAAAGCAAACACAACTGCTGCTAGCTCTATATCATGGGTTGGATAATTTTTCTCATGTGGCCGCAGCTGCCTTGAGCCATAAGCTATAACTTTACCATTCTGCATCAATACACAACCTAAGCCCACTCCCGAAGCATCACAGTACACTACATAGACTTCTGTACCTTCTGGAAGTACCAACACAGGTGTAGAAGTTAATTTACTTATCAGCTCTTGGAAGCTTCTTTCACACTCATCGCTCCACTGAAACTTGGTTGCTTTGTGTGTTAGCTTTGTTAAGGGTACAGCCATGGAAGAGAATCTTTCAACAAACCTTCTGTAATAACCTGCCAATCCAAGAAAACTACGGATCTCCGTAGGCGTTGTAGGTCTTGGCCATCTTTTCACGGCTTCTATTTTCTGGTTATCAACCCTTATTCCTTCCTCGGATACGATATGACCTAGGAATGCCACAGATTTCAACCAGAACTCACATTTAGAGAACTTTGCATATAATTTACAATCACGGAGAATTTGTAAAACCTGCCGCAAGTGATTAGCATGATCCTCTTCCGATCTTGAATACACCAAAATGTCATCTATGAACACTATCACAAACACATCTAAGAATGGCTTGAACACCCTTTTCATCAAATCCATAAAAGCTGCTGGTGCATTTGTTAGCCCGAATGACATGACTAAGAACTCAAAATGACCATACCGAGTTCGGAAAGCTATCTTGGGTATATCTTTGTCCTTGACCCTCACTTGGTGATAACCTGACCTCAGGTCGATCTTTGAAAAACACCTAGCACCTTGTAATTGATCAAACAGATCATCAATTCTAGGGAGGGGATATTTGTTCTTAATTGTTACCTTATTCAACTGTCGGTAGTCGATACACATTCTTAATGAGCCATCTTTTTTGCGTACAAATAAAACTGGTGCTCCCCATGGGGACACACTAGGCCTTATGAATCCTTTTTGTAATAAGTCTTTTAACTGCTCCTTCAACTCTCGTAATTCTGCCGGAGCCATTCTATACGGAGGAATTGAGATAGGTTGAGTATCTGAAAGCACATCAATACCGAACTCTACTTCTCGTTCTGGAGGCAAACCTGGAAGATCTTCAGGAAACACATCTGGAAATTCATTTACCACCGGAATGGATTGAAGGGTTGGTGGCTCTACATCTACATTTTTCACTCTAACCAGATGGCATATGTATCCTTTGGAAATCATCTTCTTTGCCTTAAGATAAGAAATAAATTTACCTCTTGGCATCCCAATATTACCTTTCCATTCGAGGACTACCTCTTTTGGAAACTGGAAATGCACTATCTTAGTTCGGCAATCTACTGTGGCATAACAAGAAGCTAACCAATCCATACCCATTATAACATCAAAATCTACCATGTCTACAAGATCAGCCAATGTATCGCGATTACAAACAGTTACAATGCAATTACGATAAACTCTCCTAGCTATAATAGATCCACCAATCGGTGTAGACACTTCAAATGGCTTCGCTAATAATTCTGGTGTTGTTTTGAACTTTCCAGCAATCAATGGTGTAACATATGATAGTGTAGACCCCGGATCGATTAATGCATATACAATATGTGAAAAGATGGACAATGTACCTGTAACCACATCCGGCGAGGCTTCTAAATTTTGTCGATCCCCTAGTGCATATGTGCGATTCTGACCTCCACTAGAACTAGCTGCTCCCCTAGCTCCTCTACCCCGACCTGCAGGCATATGTAGTCCCCTACCTAATGAAGGGGTTGATGAGGTCGACGCAACAACTGATCTAGTTGGTTGAACAACGCCACCCACTCCCCTATGAGGGCAGTTTCTCATCATATGCCCTGGTGTGCCACACCAAAAACAAACATCCGTCCCAAACCTACATACACCTAGATGATTCCTCCCACACTGTTTACAAGTCTGTCGTGGAGGCCTTGATTGGCTCGTACTTCCTTGCTCTTGATGACTGCCTTGGCTTTCACTTCTTTGCCCAAACTGATTGCCTCTAAACCCTTGGAACCGTGGTGGAGCACTAGCTGTAGAGTAGAAAGATGATGGCCTAGGTGGTCTGTTAGAGAACCGAGGCCTAAACTCACCTTGGGATGGTGTAAACTGCCCCATTGATCTGGCCCTCTTAGAATGCCCTGTTTCCAACTCTTGTGTTCTTCTTCTTTGCCTTTGACCCTCCAATTTTTGTGCAAAAGCCTGCATCCTTGCTATATCCATATCTTTATTTAATGAAGCAATTGTACAGTCTCTAACCAGATATGAATCTAACCTGTCCACAAAACGATGAACTCTATCCTCCATAGTAGCTACTACATTAGGAGCATACCTGGCCAAGGAATTAAATTTGAGACTATACTCCCTCACACTCATATTTCCTTGGTGGAGATTTAAGAACTGATCCGCACGGGCCTCTCGGATCTCCAATGGCAGATAATGATCAAGGAATGCCTTTTTGAACTCTTTCCACATAGCTGAAGGTGCATTTGTTCCCCTAGATTGCTTCCAAGCTTCATACCACAATATAGCCACACCCTTTAATCTGTATGCAGCTAGCTCAAGTGCTTCTTTACCACTTACATGCATAATATCCAAAGTGCGTTTTATTTGATCTATAAAGTCTTGGGGATCTTCATTAGGATCTGACCCGGTAAATGATGGAGGGTCCAAGTTAAGAAAATCACGTATCCGTGTTCCAGCTGATCTAACTACACCACTAGTACCTGCAACTGAACCTTCTTGCCTTTGGCCGTGACCAGCAACAATATGAGTCAATAATTGGACTGCATTCCTCAAATCTTGCTTGGTAGCATTAATAGGGGTTTTCTGAGGTTCATCTTCCCTTCTTAGTTCTTCAGGAGATGGAGGCGTCGAGGAAGTCTGCGATAGAGACTCATCTTGAGCCCCACTTTGA
The DNA here is from genome assembly GCA_016801875.1 of Solanum sitiens. Classification (NCBI taxonomy): domain Eukaryota; kingdom Viridiplantae; phylum Streptophyta; class Magnoliopsida; order Solanales; family Solanaceae; genus Solanum; species Solanum sitiens. Next base: position 70,527 of record JABWTJ010001131.1, read on the forward strand.
ACAGCTTGACTTGGTGGTGGTTGGCTGGTCCCTTCTTGGGCAGCCACATCTACTCGTTTACCAGTACTTTTACTCCTTCTCGTAATTGGCATCTTTGCTATAATAAAACAATTGAGGAATTAGATATGATTCACCTACAACACCGGTTCTATCGCACGATCTAAGAAATGAAAGAAATGAGACAACTCCTATATGTCCCGTAGCCTCCTGTTTATAAATGTGGTGCACAACACATCCATAAGCAAGACTCTACACAGACACGGCTTTGTAGACTCCCTAGGATGACCTGCTCTGATACCACTTTTGTCACGCCTCAAAACCCATTAAGACGGACAGGCACCCGATGCCCTAAAGGCCCGAGAGAACCAACCTGCAACCTGTTCTTACTGAGCATATACTATAACAATTGAGACAAGTTAACTTTGGATGCAGCGATATAAACCAACGTAAGTAGGTCCAAAAGTTATATACAAGACTTGGCCGTTTAGACCACAACTCCTTAAAACACAACTGAACCATGTACATACGTTTACAAAGCCTCTAAAAGATAGAAGACTAGAGTAGGTTGGGACAGACCCCGCCTTACCCTTAACTACAATACAATACCAAACGAATTTAACAAGGACTTAATAAAACTCCGAATCAACTTGGAGCTCACCAAAAGTAGCAGAATTTTGAGTGCTCCTACTGAGGAGGTCTACTAGCTGGAGTACCTGAGCCTGCAGCATGAAATGCAGCGTCCCCAATACGTCACATCAGTACGAAAAATGTACTGAATATGTAAACAAAATAGTATATGTAATACAAAGCTCAAATGAAATCAAGTAGCAACATAAGGGTGAATAGATTAGGAGAGAAGACCACCTTTGCTTACTCTTATGGGATCAAGTAAGCTACATTCTTTTCTTTACCTTGTTGTATGTTATAATCTTTGTTGGGCATGTGATACAAGTGACCTGCTGATCAGTGGTAGAAGAGGATGACCCATGCTAGGCGTATTAACCCCTGGGATGCGGTCCTCATAATTACACAACTTGGGATTGGCCCATGCTAGGCTTTTGCCCCTGAGCTGCCACCCTTCTATACCAATAGGGATCGGCCCATGCTAGGCTTTCGCCCCTGAGCTGCCACCCTTAATTATATAGATTTCTTCACTTAGATTCTTTAATCTTTGAGATTGATGTTAATCAGTTCATAACACTTTTGAGATGTTGATTTGGTGATCATAATCATCTTGGAGATATGAAAATACGGAACAGTAGTGGAATACATGAAAATAATACTTTGAGGCAGTAACAATGACATAAGGAGCTATGAAACATCAACACCTTACTTTAAGACCTTAATGGCACAATTGACTTCAATTAGCTTAGGAGAAGGATTCATCAAACTTTCTTTTGCAAATACCATTTCTATAACAACACAAGGGCAAATTACACAAGTATAGAGTAGTGAACATATAATAAAGTAGTTCCATGTACTTAGAATGGGGAAAGAAATATTGTTAGCTATTTGGAGATAGTACGCTGCCACTATGCTTCCTTTTCTAGAAATAGACCTTATGGGAATCACTTCATTGATATTAATTGCAGGTGCCAGATTTCATGCCAAAAGGATATAGAATCGAATAGCCTTACATACCTTATTTTTCTGACCAATACCACTATCACGATTCAGCCTTCCTTATTGGGTGCTAATCTACAACATAAGTCATGATTAAGCTAACATCAGCAGCTAATCACAATAAGGTCCTCCAAAACAGTAGCTAAAATATTTGATGGAAATCAGGCCCAAACAACCCTTACATAAATGGTGAACCACCACACCCTTCCTCTACACATTAATACAACTTCATACATCATCTCCCAAGCTACCCAAACAGCCCTCAACAACAATATTCATAAGGCAGCCACTATCAATCTCAAATCTTTCAGCATAATAGGAGAATATTGACTCAAAGATTTATCACAATCCATGAATTCTTGATAAACATATACAAAATTCTCCACTCCAAACATTATCAAAGAGAGGAAAACAAATGGGTTGAAGTCTTACCTTAATTCTGAAAATTTATCCTCTACACTTGTACTTCAAGAATTCAAACTCTCCTTCAAACTCTTACTTGAAAAATTAGACAGCACTCAAGAACTCTAAGGTGTCTTAGGGCTGCTAATTGAAGCCAAGAGAGACCAAGAAAGAACTTAGGAAATCTGAAACTTTTGCAAGTTCAAAATGGAGAATAAGACTTGATCCTTATCCTTTGAAAAAGGAGGTGTTATGGCCGACACTCTTGACCAATTTTGGGCCATATAATGTCAAGTAGGTGCCCCACCTGCTTGTCCTTTTAAATTGGGCCTTTTTGGACTTAATATTATTGGACCTTGGCTGTCCATTTTCCCTTTGTTCTTTTATTCAACTTGGGACAGATTAATGCAAGTAGGTGGTACACACTTGGCCCAATAACATGGTAAAACAAATCTTAGGAGGTCATGCACTTACCTAGTTTCACTTGGGCTTTATCCATAATGGGCCAATTGGCAGATTTGGCTCCTGGGCCTTCTTTCATTCACAATTTCTTTAATAGGTTTGGGCTTCAAATGAGCCCCTAAATATAAGCCTAAATCTGGTCAATCAAACTTGGGCCCTTTAACTATAATATAGATCAAGTAGGTGATGCAGCTGCTAGCTCAATTACCATCTTACTATAATTACTTAAATACTTTCCATCGGAGTTAACTTGCAATACATATGCTAAAACGTGCAAGGCATTACATCACCTTCCAAGCTAGTTTAAACCAACACTAATCACCTAAGAAACATGATCCCTCACCTACACTATAAGTCTATGTCAAGTATAACATGAGTAGAACTACCACATACAAAAATATAGGCCGTTACACTTATATACACCCAAAAGTATCTAAATAAACCTGTTAGACTCAGGTTAGGACGTGGGGTGAATTTCCCATTCACCCCTTAATTAAAACTGACGCAGATAGCAACTTACAGGCCACCATCGACGGAAGCACCTACTGGCCGTAGGTCAGTCGACAGGCCGTGCCTGGCTTCTGTCGTTTGGTGCTTAGCCAAATTTTGGGTTGAGACCTACCCAAGATAAGTACCAATCGACGAGACCTCACCAACGGGCCGTTGGTTGACCAACTGACCGTCAATTGGTCCGTCGATTGACACTGCCAAGACAGTGTCTTGACTAACCTTGGGCCCTTATTGTGGGGCCTTTTGCGGGTCCTTTAGAAGTTGTACCCGGAAGTTTCTAACGTAAATACAACCCTTAAAAAGTTGTAGACATTCCACAAAAGTTTCACCCAAAACAAACACCTACAACTCGTCCAAACAGGCCAAGCCCCATCAAGACACACTTTGAGCGTCTTAAGGGCTATCTTTCGAACGCCTTGGACGTTCTTGGTCGTTTGACCACCAAACTTCATGAAACTTCATATACTACCATTGTAAATCATTATAAACCATTGCAAGAATTCATAAGCTCATGCATCACATATAATCACATAGAACCACATACGAGGCATTTAGGTGACTTAGTCGTCGAACGTTTCGGTCGACCCTTGACGTTTGACTTTCAAATAACCTCAAAGTTTATACACTTACTCTAACCCATATTATAAGTCAGTTTAGGACCTTAGAACATTAAGACGAATGTGTTAAGCTCTAGACACCCTAACTCATTTTGGTGGTCTTAAAATATCCTCCACTTGGGAACATTCGTCCTCGAATGACACTTAGAGCTCTTTAATCACCACAAGGATTTCAATGTACATAGAAGTTAATAAACCAACCTTACAAGGAACACCACTTCACACCTTTTATCACTCAATGCAGATAAGCAAGGAAAACTTCAATTCACTCACCCCTTAATGCATTAATCAAGGAGGCTCTTATTGTAACAACCCTAAAAATGGATATGCTAAGTAATGCTTAATGTGTCTAGAATGCCTACGATTAGACCGGGTTCACACGGATTGATGAGCGTAGAACCAGACCTCTGAACCCTTGCTACAGCCAAGCCAACTAACTTGGGTAGTTAGTTGAGCTAGGAAAGGTTGGGTCCATCCATGTAGGGCTCTCGAATATGAAGATTTACTCGAAGGAGTCTTTACCAGACTTAAAAAGGGAAAATCTTAGGTTTTGAGGGTCTAGGTGTAAAATTGTCTTTTTTCAAGCTAAGGGTAGTATAATAATTACCCTAAATATATAATTAATTATTTAATTAATAAGGTGGAGGGGTATTTTGGGGAGAGAGTGCCGAAAATTGTCTTCTTGAGTGAAGTCTTGCTCCACCCGGGTTCGAACCTAGGTGGAAGCAATGATTTAAATTGTTTTTATTTAAGTTGGTAAATTAATGTAATTAATTAATATTTATTATTTATAAGCTGATTTAAAATAAAAGGGAAATCAACTTTTTACCATTTAATAAAACCTTATTTGACTAAGTCCTAAACTAGACTCCTAAGCCTAAGAAAACTCTCACCTCTCACGTCTATCTCTCACTTTCACGATCAAACCAACTCTTATTCACGTTCTCTCTGCCAAATAAAGTACAAGAAGAGAAGATAAACCAAAGTTCTTCACACTTGTAGAACTCACAACGAAAATTATAAACAAACAACTAATCAAACACGTTAGGCAAAGAGAGGGTTTTTCCGTCGAAAGTTTGGTGTTGAAACTTGGATTGGACGTGAGTTTTGGAGAAGGTTTGGGCAGCAACTTCAAGGTTTGAACGTCATAAAAGGTATGGGTTCTCTTCTCTCTTGGTCCCTTTCCCAAGAGACCCCTTAAGGTTCAGTATATTCAAATCTGAAAACTAGGGTTGTTCCCCGTTGCATGTCCCTGTCACTAGCTCCCATTGATTCGTAGGTTGGGTATATTTTTTGGTAGATATTAGGCATGTAATGTGTTTTCGTGATGAATATGTTCATGAATGTGTGTTTGGAATCGTATGAAGGACAATCTATGTTTTCCAAAAATATGTGCATGTGTGTGAAATGTTGGTCGTGACCTATGACTCTCGGGTTTAAGGCTCAAAAAAATGTAATGTTTATGGTTATATTTCATGTGCACAAACTTGCTTAAATCGTGATGTTCATAAGTGATGTAAAAATGCTTATTTGAGTGCAAACTAATAGTCAAATGAATCCATGAAAATGCACCTAAAGAACTCACTAAAAACTACTTAAAACGTCTAAACATTTAATGTGAAAGAGGTGAGGAACTAGGCTGCAAACATTTCCAGCATCTTGTTGATGAGTTTCGGCCAAGCTAAGGGGATTATCATGCTCTGTAAAAATGAATTAAAATATGTGAGGCCACTGAGGATCAACCCCGTGACCTCACTATGTTAAAAATCATGAAAATAAGTAAGTTAAAACAATGTGGTGAGGGGGATTCGAACCGTGGTCTTGGCTGGAAAATGAAGTTATGAAAATAAGAAATGAGAGGAGTGGGATTCGAACCCACAACCTCTCAGTCAGACTTAAGGAAATTAAAAGAAAATAAATGTTGAGGCATGTGGGAATCGAACCCACGACCTCTAGGCTGATTAAGGGAATTAAAGAGGAAAAAATAAAGTGAGGCTGTGGGGATTCGATCCCACACCCTCATGGTCAACTCAAAAAAAGTCCAGGAAAAAGAAATTAAAATAAAAGGGGGCTGTGGGGGTTCGATCCCACAACCCCTCGGCCAAGAAAGATAAAGTTCAAAAAAAAGAAATTAAAAGGAAACGAAGGTGTTGGGGCTCGATCTTGGGTCCCCAAGCCGTATGGATCAAACTAAAATAAATAAAAAATGTAAGTGTTGCCCAAGGGATTCGAAATCGGGTTCCCTTGCCCAAATTCCGTATTGATACATAAGTCAAACGTGAATTCAATGTTCAAGAATAATGCTGCCTACTTAGATCGAAATTGAGACTTGGCATACATACAAGATGCATAAGTGTTGTACCACATAATCTTAGGAAGATATGAATCACTTAAACAAACTATGAATGAAGCCTCATGGCTTGTATGTATAGACCCATAAGTCTAGCATACGTTTAAAAATAAGTGAACCTAAGATGTATGTAATGAAATGATGTAACCCTAGAAGGGTTAAGTACGAGTGTAAAACACACTAAATGGTCAAGTGAATTCGCATACGATGAAATGAATATTATGTAATGAAATGATGAAACCCTAGAAGGGTTAAGTAGGAGTGTGAAACACACAAATGGCCAAGTGCATTGGCATATGATGAAATGAACATTCACTAAAAAGGGGTGAGTAATTATGAAGAGCAAATGTGCTAATGTTAATGAATATGGTGACAACATGATAAGAGGCTAATGTGAAAGAAGAGAGCAATCTCAAATGAGCCTAAGTAAATGTTACCAAAACGTACTCACCTATGAGAGTGTAAAGTTAATGAAGAGACCAGTCTCTATGAACACTCTAATGAAAGTATTGCGAATAATGTATACTTAATACTAATGATGAGATGAGAAATCATCTATTGAGCTATGATGTCCTCATACTAGAAGCCAGCTTCCATGACGTATGAGTTGAATGAAATGGAACTTTATACTGAGCACCGATAGACTAGCTATGAGCAATGATGCCTTCTTTCGGGAAGGGCGGAGGTTCACGTAACTCTCATGAGATGAGACTGTCCGGCATGCTGGGTATGGGTCTCCTTATATCTCCTAGTGTGTTAGGATAGGATAATCAAGAGGTGAGCTAGACTCAAGTAATAACGCTAGGTTATTCTTGATCATTGCACAGTAACCCAATGAGAGTCTTAAACTACATACTAGGTATAGATGGTGTTTACACTAGCTTATGAATGAATGAAATGAAGTACGTATGAATGAATGAAGCAGACTCTGTGTTTGCTAAAGAAGGCTCCCTAGTTGAGGTCCCATATGTTGAGCCCTCATTTTGGAAAGTCTTAATGTCAAGTCCATGATTCCAAGGTCTCATAGCATATGAATGAAGATATGAAAGAAGCTATGTGTTACATGTTATGCGCTATGATATGTGCTATATGAACATGTTATGTGCTGTGTGCAATACTTTATTTATAATGATGCATGTTACTCTCATGGCGTGACCTTTCTAACCCAATTTTGAAAGTTCACTAACTTTCCTAATCTCAATTTGGCAAGTCCACTGACTTGACTTCCAAAACTCATGTTGTTAGGAAAGAGATATTCTTTCTCATGCATGTCCGTGGTGTGTGCTTGCATATACCCATACTTAGTACAAGTGTGTACTAACCCTATACATCTATACTCTTTTAGGTGCAGGCACAGGTGGGCGATAGAGCTACAGGATCATTGTTGCAGCTATCCGAACGTCAGCATTCATCCGGAGTTTGGTAGGTCCTCATGCTTTAAAGGATGCTACTGTTTTACATTCTAGCTTAGTTTTAGAGTTGAGCTAGTGGAGCATGTTCCACTAGCGTTTCTTTCCTGTTTTTATTCAGACTTTGTATTGGTGCCATTTTGGGAATTATACACTTAATACTTATTGATCTATTTCTTTCAGTTGCTTGTCTCTTAATGTTAGATGGTTGATGGCGAACAATTATGAAATGATAAGAATGTTTAACAAGTATGTTAAGGAAACAAAAGTTTCAAATTTTCCGCTAAAAATTAACCTAGAGGAAGTATAAATGACACCGGTCTCGTCTGGGGTATAGATTCGAGTCGTGACAAAGTTGGTATCAGAGCACTAGGTTAAATTACAAAAATAATAAGTTCACATCAACCATATTGAGTAGTTTCTAAGTCATGGTAGTGAAGTGCACCACTATCCTGGATTAGAGACTGCATGATGCGTAGGAAAACTTTCCTTTTTCTGATCTTATCGTACTTCTCCTAAAGTTTAATTTCTTGGTGTTATGAGCGTGTCTAACATCAATGTTTGTTATTTTCAGAGAATGAACACTAATAGGGCTATTGTTCAGAGGAGAAGAGGAGCAGCTGCTGGGGGCAATCGAGTTCCACCCCAGGCTCCAGCTGAAGGAGTGGCTGTGCCAGTTAACCCAGCTGGGTTGACTGATGCTGAGGTGAGGGCATCTCTGGCCCAGATGGCACAGGCCATTACTATGCAGGCCCAGGCTATGACTGCCCAGGTCAACCGGAAGGATGTTCAGAGGGAGAACCCACCGGTTCGTAGCATTGCTGACAGGCTGAGGGATTTCACGAGGATGAATCCTCCTATTTTCACAGGGTCTAGGACTGCAGAGGATCCCCAGGAGTTTGTGGATGAGGTGCATAAGATCCTGGTGGATATGGGGGACACTGATATTGAGAAGGCTGAGCTGGCTTCCTATCAGCTCAAGGATGTTGCACAGACTTGGTGCAAGATGTGGTAAGATAGCCGAGTTTTAGGTGGAGTGCCAGTCATATGGGAGCTATTCAAGACAGCATTTCTGGAGAGATTCTTCCCCAGGAAGATGAGGGAGGCCAAGGTTGAGGAATTCATCAACCTTAAACAAGGCTCTATGACAGTCAGGGAGTATTCCCTGAAGTTTTTTAAGCTATCAAGGTATGTTACTTTCCTTAGTATTTAATAGCAAGAATGAGGAGAATACTGAGCTTTGTTGAAATCAACCAGGTATGCTACTTCCCTGGTTTCTAACAGCAGGGATGAGATGAGCAGATTCCTAACAGGAATCAATGGAGACCTGGAGGAGGAGTGTCGATCTGCGATGCTCCATGATAACATGGATCTTTCCAGGTTGATGGTGCATGTCCAGCAGGTAGAGGACAGCCACAGAAAGAGAGGTGTTCGTGATGCTAGGAGGCCTAGGCCTCAAGATCAGGCAGGTCCCACCCATGGAGGCCACAGAAACAACTTTGGCGTCCGTGAGCAACCAAGGTTTAAAAAGGGGCAACAGAGTTCTGGGAATTCTAATCCTCAAAGGAGTGCTACACCTAGAGGAGGCAGACCTGAGCCCAAGAAGGTCAATGGAGGTGAGATGCAGCGTCCTAAGAAGAATTGTGCTAAGTGTCGCCGAGCTCACAGTGGAGAGTGCAGACAGGGCACTAATGCCTGCTTCGGTTGTTGTAAGAGTGGCACATGGTCAGAGACTGTCCACAGAACAGAGGTCAGGCTGGAGGTAATGCTTAGCCTAGGCCTAATCCATAGGGTACAGCAGCAGCCGAGCCTCCTAAGAGGAACAGGTTCTATGCCCTGAAGGGCAGGGAGGAGCAGGAGAAGTCCGCTGATGTGGTCACAGGTATGCTGCAAGTATTCTCAACTTCTGTTTATGCTTTACTTGATCCAGGGTCTACGCTTTCCTTTGTGACTCCTCTGCTTGCTCTTACTTTGGAGATATTGCCTGAAGTTCTGCATGATCCTATAGTGGTTAGTACACCTTTAGGAGAGAATGTAAGAACTAATAGAGTATACAAGGATTGCCCAATAGTTGTGAGTGGTAAGACTATGTGTGCAAACTTGGTTGAGTTACCCATGCATGATTTTGTTGTTATTCTTGGCATGGACTTGCTTCACAGTTGTTATGCATGCTTGGACTGTCGTAGTAGAGTGGTGAGATTTCGTTTCCCTAATGAAGAGGAGCTAGTCTAGGAGGGGTACAACTCAAGTCGTCCTAACCTCTTGATTTCGAACCTTAAGGCCAATAAAATGATGTCCAAGGGGATATTGTGTCATCTTGTGAGTGTTAATGATTTAGATCATGACATTCCTTCCATAGACTCAGTGCTTGTAGTGAACGAGTTCCTAGATGTGTTTCCTGATGATTTGACTGGAGTCCCTCCCCTTCGAGAGATTGACTTTGGTATTGACTTAGAAGCCGATACTAAACCAATTTCAGTTCCTCCTTACAGAATGGCTCCAGCTGAACTCAAAGAGTTGAAGCTGCAGTTAAAAGATCTCACTGATAAGGGTTTCATTCAGCCGAGCATATCCCCTTGGGGCGCTCCAGTGTTGTTTGTGAAAAAGAAAGATGGAACCCTTAGAATGTGTATCTATTATCGACAGCTCAACAAAGTCACTATAAAGAATAAGTATCCACTTCCCAGAATAGATGATTTGTTCGATCAGCTCCAAGGGTCTAGTTTCTTCTCTAAGATTGATCTTCGTTCAGGGTATCATCAGCTTAGGGTTAGGGATGGAGATATCCCAAAGACAACCTTCCGTACCCGTTATGGTCAATTTGAGTTTCTAGTCATGTTATTTGGTCTCACGAATGCACCTGCTGTATTTATGGATCTCATGAACAGGGTCTTCCGTGAATACCTTGACTCATTCGTCATAGTATTCATTGATGACATTCTCATCTACTCTAAGACCAAGGAAGAGCATGAACAACATTTGAGACTAACCTTGCAGGTACTTAGACAACATCAGTTGTATGCCAAATTCAGCAAATGTGAATTCTGGCTGAGATCAGTGACCTTCCATGGTCATGTTGTGTACGATCAGGGCGTGGAGGTGGATCCCAGGAAGACTGAGGCTGTGAAAAGCTGGCCAAAGCCTCTTACTCCCACTGACATCTGTAGCTTTTTGGGATTTGCTGGTTACTACCGCAGGTTTGTGGACGGTTTTTCTTCCATTGCTGCCCCATTGACAGCTTTGACTAAGAAGAAAGCCAAGTTTGAATGGACGGAGACTTGTGAGAAGAGTTTCCAGGAGCTCAAGGACATACTCACTTCAGCCCCGGTGCTTACTTTGCCTAAGTGTGGTGAGAATTACACTGTTTATTGTGACGCATCTAGGGTTGGTTTGGGTTGTGTTCTTATGCAGGTTGGTAAGGTTATAGCCTACGCGTCCAGACAACTCAAGGTTTATGAGAAGAATTATCCCACTCATGACCTGGATTTGGCAGCTGTGGTATTTGCACTGAAGCTGTAGAGGCATTATCTGTATGGAGTGCATGTGGATGTGTTCACAGACCATAAGAGTCTCCAGTACGTGTTCACACAGAGGGAGTTGAATCTACGTCAGCGGAGATGGTTGGAGCTGTTGAAGGATTATGACATGAATGTGCACTACCATCCAGGTAAGGCTAATGTTGTAGCTGATGCTTTAAGCAGGATGAGCATGGGAAGTACAACCCACGTTGAGGATGAGAAGAAGGAGCTGGTGAAAGATGTACACAGACTGTCCAGAGTGGGTGTGCATTTTGTTTACTTCACTAAAGGGGATGTTTCAGTTCATCCTAGTTCTGAATCATCCTTGGTAGTTGAAGTCAAGCAGGGTCAGCATCTAGATCCTGTGTTGATGGAGCTGAAGGACTCAGTGCTGATGAAGATGAATGAGTCTTTCGCTTTGGGAGGTGATGGCATACTTAGGTATCAGGACAGGCTGTATGTACCAGATGTGGATAATTTACGGACCAGGATTATTGCAGAGGCCCATGGTTCCAGATATTCTATACATCCAGGTTCCACCAAGATGTATCATGATCTTAAGCAGATTTATTGGTGGGATGGCATGAAGAAGGACATTGCAGAATATGTGGGCAAGTGTCCTAATTGTCAGCAGGTTAAGGCAGAGCATCTTAAGCCTGGTGGTCTGACTCAGATTATTGAGGTTCCGACTTGGAAGTGGGAGGCCATTAATATGGACTTCGTGGTTGGTCTTCCGAGGACTAGGAGGCAGCATGACTCCATATGGGTTATTGTGGACAGATTGACTAAGTCCGCCCACTTTATCCCTGTGAAGTCTACTTACAGAGCCGAGGATTATGCGTGGCTCTACATTGATGAGATTGTGAGATGGCATGGGATTCCTTTGTCTATCATTTCAGATAGAGGAGCTCAGTTTACTTCACATTTCTGGAGATCTTTCCAGAAGAGCTTGGGCACGCAGGTAAAGCTTAGCACTGCCTTTCATCCTCAGACAAATGGGCAAGAGGAGCGCACCATTCAGACATTGGAGGACATATTGAGAGCGTGTGTGATTGACTTCAGAGGTAACTGGGATGACCATCTGCCTTTGATAGAGTTCTCGTATAATAATAGCTATCACTCCAGCATTGGGATGGCACCGTTTGAGGCACTGTATGGTAGGAGGTGTAGATCTCCAGTTGGGTGGTTCGAGGTTGGAGAGTCATCCATTTTGGGTCCGGAGATTATTCATGAGGCCTTAGAGAAGGTCAGAGTGATTAGGGACAGGTTGACTACTGCTTACAGTCGGCAGAAGTCATATGCTGATAACAGAAAACGGCCCTTAGAGTTTGATGTTGGTGACAAGGTTTACTTGAAAATATCGCTTATGAAAGGGGTGATGAGATTTGGTAGAAAAGGGAAGCTGATTCCGAGGTATGTTGGGCCATATGAGATCCTACAGCGTGTGGGGGAGGTGGCCTATGAGTTAGCATTGCCTGCGGAGCTAGCTTCTATTCATCCAGTCTTTCATGTCTCTATGTTGAAGAAGTGCCTAGGTAATCCAGCATCAATCCTACCTGTTGAAGGTTTGGGAGTTGGTTAAGACTTGTCTTATGAGGAGGTACCTGTTCAGATCTTAGACATACAGGTCAAGCGGCTGAGGAACAAGGAGATTGCCACAGTTAAGGTATTGTGGAAAAATCATCTTGTTGAGGGTGCTACGTGGGAGGCTGAGGCCGACGTGAGATCCCTCTACCCGCATCTTTTCAGCTCTTGAGGTTAGACTTCCTACTCTTAAACCTATGTTTCCTTATCTCTCCGTATTTTGTTGCTATTGAGTGACTGTGCATAGTGATTTTTTTATTATCTGACTGGCATTACGATGTGAAGTGGTAGTGTCATTCGGGGACGAATGTTCCTAAGGGGGGGATAATGTAACAACCCTAAAAAAGGAATAGGATAAAGACTTGGGGTGTCAAGAATGCTTGTGATTAAACCAAGGTTCACACGGATTGATACGCGTAGAACCAGACCCCAGAACCCTTACTACGACCAAGTCAACTAACTTGGGGAGTTAGTTGAGCTTGGAAAGGTTGGAACCAACCAAGTAAGGCTCGCGAAAACAAAGATTTAATCGAAGGAGTCTTTACCGGACTTAAAAGAAGGAATTTTATGTTTTGAGGGTCCAGGGGTAAAATGGTCATTTCTAGGCCAAGGGTAATATTGTAATTACCCTGAGGAATTTATAAATTAACTAATTAATTTAATTAAAGAGCTTTTCGAATTTGGGGTGACCCGGAGTGACCCATTTCGCAAATGGGTTGCCACTCGGGTTCGAGCCCCACAAGGAGCAAGGAATTGATGATTTAATCATCAATTAAAATCTATTCATAAAGGGTAAAATGGTCCTTTCACGTATTAATTAAAATAAATCAGATTTTTATTAAGTTAATTAAATCCTATTTTGACTAAGTCTTGAATTTAGTCTCCTAATCCTAATAACTCACTCTCCCTCATGTTTCTCAACTCTCTCTCACGTTCTCAATCTCTCTCTCTCACGTTATTTCTGCCAAACACAACAAAACACAGAAAAGAGATCAAGCGTTCTTCACACTTGAAGAACTCACAAGAATTTTTAAGTAAAAGACAAAGTAATCAAAACGTCAAGGCTAAGAGAGGTTCGTCGAGTGGGGTGTACGTTGAAGTGAATTGGGCGTGGTTTGGAGGAGTTTCCGGGCAGCAGCTTCAAGCTTGAACAACGTCAAAAGGTATGGGTTTCTCTCTTGGAATTCTTTCTCCAAGACTGCTTTCCTTCGAACGATTCTCAAGCTCTTGAAAACTAAGGTTGTTCCCCTTTGTATGTCCTTGTCCTTAGCTCCCAAACGAATTCGTAGGATGGGTATGTTGTGCTGCTAGATTTAGGCATGAATGATGTGTTTATATTAAATGCGAACGTGTTTATGTGAGGGAAATCACGATAATGATCATCAAAATGTGACCGGAAAAGTTGATGTATAGGCGTGTATGGGGCAGTGTTTAAGTCACTATTTTGGGGTGTATCAGTTGCGTATTTATTGTGTATTTTATGTGTGTAATGGGTGTACAATGTGATGTTCATTATAATGAAGTATAGTGGATTGAATAACCATCTTTTAGCTATCTAAACTTATGAAAAAAATGCACCTAAGAATTGTTGAAGAAGGACTAAAATTTTCCAGATTTGTGCACTAATTAATAATGTAAATTCTGGGTTTTTAAAAAAGGGGAATAAATAAGTGAGGTCAATGGGAATTGAACCCATGACCTCACATGTTGAGAAGGCTGAAAAAACAAGGGAAAAACGTGAAGGAGCTAAGGGGAATCGAACCCCTTAGCTACTGGTTTCGTGAGGCAAAGAAAAAGGAAAATGGGGGCTGGGGGAATTCGATCCTAGCTCCTGTCTTCGCAAAAATAATAAGGGAAATGGGGCTGGGGGGAATCGAACTCGCGACCAATGGGGAGGAGAAGGAGAAAATTAATTAAACAAGTAAATGAGAGGCGTGGGATTCGAACCCACGACCTCCCAGTACGCGCGAAGGGAGAGGAAATAATTAAAAAAAAGAAAATTCGAGGCGTGGGGATCGAACCCACGACCTCAGAGCTGAAAGGAGAGGCGAAATAACAAGAAAATAAAGTGAGGCTGTGGGGATTCGATCCCACAAACTCACTTCCACTCGCCATTTAAATAAAATAAAGATAGAGGGTCTGTGGGGGTTCGAACCCACCACCTCACAGCCTCCTCAGCGAAATTAAAACGAAAATAAGGGGGGCTGTGGGGGTTCGAACCCACAACCTCCCCATTGCAGCGAATTTAATTAAATAAAATCAAAGACGCTGTGGGGGCTCGAACCCCCAACCCTTCGGTTAACTAAGAGTGAAATTAAAATAGAAAATTAATCCTTCAACGTAAATGTTGAGATTTAATTTGGAGTCTAATGTTATGAATATTAGAAATAAAATTAATGAAAAATATAAATGATATCCAAGTGATTCAAGATTTGGGTTCCCTTGAACTCTCGTATTGATGCATAAGTCATACGTGGGTAAAATATCCAAGAATAATGCCATCTACTTAGATAAAAAATTAAGATCTTGGCATATATATACAAGATACATAAGTCTTGTACTACATAATATTAGAAAAATAAGAATCACTTAGCGAACTATGAATGAAGCCCCATGCTTGTATGTATAGACATATAAGTCTAACATACGTTCAAAAATAAGTGAACCTAAGATGTATGTAATGAAATGATGAACCCTAAGAGGCTAAGTATGAGTGTAAGATACACTAAGTGGCCAAGTACATTGGCATATGATGAGATGAACTATGAAATGACGAAATGAACATTCACATAATAAGAGGTGAGTAACTAAGAAAAACAAATGTGCTAATGATGAAGAATGTGGTGACAACATGATATGAGGCTAATGAAAATGATGAGAGCAATCTCAAATGAGCCTAAATAAATGTTACCAATACGTATTCACCAATGAGAGTGTAAGATAATGAAGAGACCAGTCTCTACGAACACTCTAATGAAAGTATTGAGCTTAACACACTTAATACTAATTATGAGATGAGAAATCATCTAATGAGCTATGATGTCCTCATACTAGAAGCCAACTTCCATGACGTATGAGATGAATGTAATGGAACTTTATACTGAGCACCGATAGGCTAGCTATGAGCGGTGATGCCTTCTTTCGGGAAGGGCAGAGGTTCTCGTAACTCTCATGAGATGAGACTGTCCGGCTTGCCGGGTATGGGTCTTCTTACATCTCCTAGTCTTCCAACCTATACTGCCAATATAGGGATCTGGCAGGGTTAAATTCCCATGTACGCTAGCATGTTATTGGGTCACTTTGGCCGGTGATTCCACCTCTTTTCGGTGTGGGGGAGACACTGGATTTCATGATGCTCACATGATCTATGTCGGTTAAAGTTAAAGTTCCCAATGAATCAATGAGGCCAGCCTCAGGTGAAGCACATAATGAAATGAATGATACCAAAGGTGCTAGGATAGGATAATCAAGAGGTGATCTAGACTCAGCTAATGACATTAGGTTATTCTTGATCATTGCACAGCAAGCCCGATGAAAGTCTTAAACTACACCCTAGGTATAGCTGGTGTTCACACTGGCTTATGAATGAAATGAAATGAAGCACGTATGAATGAATGAAGCAGACTCTGTGTTTGCTAATGAAGACTCCCTAGTTGAGGTCCCATATGTTGAGCCCTCATTTTGGAAAGTCTTAATGTCAAGTCCATGATTCCAAGATCTCATAGCATATGAATGAATGATATGAAAGAAGCTATGTGTTACATGTTATGTGATATGATATGTGCTATATGAAGATGTTATGTGCTGTGTGCAATACAATATTTATAATGATGCATGTTACTCTCATGGCGTGACCTTCCTAACCCAATTTGGAAATTTCACTAACTTTCCTAATCTCAATTTGGCAAGTCCACTGACTTGACTTCCAAAAATCATGTTGTTAGGAAAGAGATATTCTTTCTCATGCATGTTCGTGGTGTGAGCTTGCATATACCCATACTTAGTACAAGTGTGTACTAACCCTATACATCTATACTATTTTAGGTGCAGGCACAGGTGAGCGATAGAGCTACAGGATCGTTGTTGCAGCTATCCGGACGTCAGCATTCATCCGGAGTTTGGTAGGTCCTCATGCTTTCAAGGATGCTACTGTTTCACATTCTAGCTTAGTTTTAGAGTTGAGCTAGTGTAGCATGTTCCACTAGCGTTTCTTTCCTGTTTTTATTCAGACTTTGTATTGGTGCCATTTTGACAATTATACACTTGATACTTATTGATCTATTTCTTTCAGTTGCTTATCTCTTAATGTTAAATGGTTGATGGTGAACAATTATGAAATGATAAGAGTGTTTAACAAGTATGTTAAGGAAACAAAAGTTTCAAATTTTCCGCTAAAAATTAACCTAGAGGAAGTATAAATGACTAAGTAGGCTTGTCTGCGACCTCTGAGAGGTCAACGACACCGGTCTCATCTAGGATCTAGATTCCAGTCGTGACACACCATACCTTAATCTTCATGAAGACCTCTAAAACCTGATGATTCACCCACGAAAATCCAAGCTCCAAGCAGCTCTTGAGCTTCACCAACAATGGTGGTTTCTATGGAGAGGATTTTGGAGAGAAAGGTTCTTACGTGTAGAGAGGATTTGAGAATGTTAAGTTAACGTGTTACCTGACTTATATACACCCAAAAGCATCTAAATAAACCTATTAGACTCAGGCTAGTACGTGGGGTGAATTTCCCATTCACCCCTTAACTAAAACTGACGCAGACAACAACTTACAGGCCACCATCGACAGAAGCACCTACTGGCCGTAGGTCAGTCTACGGGCCGTGCCTGGCTTTCATCTTTTGGTCCTTAGCCAAATTTTGGGTTGAGACCTAATTACCAATTGACGAGACCTCACCAACTATCTGTTGGTTAACCAACTGGCTGTCGTTTGGTCTGTCAATTGACACTGCCAAGGCAGTGTCTTGACTAGCCTTGGGCCTTTCTTGTGTGGCCTTTTGCGGGGCGCTTTAGAAGTTATACCCGGACGTTTCCAACATATATACAACCCTTAACAAGTTGTAGTTATTCCACAAAAGTTTTACCCAAAACAAACGCCTGCAACTCATCCAAACAGGCCAAGCCCCATCAAGACACACGTTGAGCGTCTTGAGGGCTATCTTTCGAACGCCTTGGACGTTCTTGGTCGTTTGAAATCCAAACTTCACGAAACTTCATATACTACCATTTGAAATCATTATAAACCATTTAAGACTTCATAATCTCATGCATCACATATAATCACATAGAACCACATACGAGGCATTTAGGTGACTTAGTCGTCGAACGTTTCGGTCGACCCTTGACGTTTGACTTTCAAATCACCTCAAACTTTATACACTGCCTCTAAACCATATTATAAGTAATTTTAGGACCTTAGAACATTAAGATGAACGTGTTAGACTCTAGACACCCTAACTCATTTTGGGGGTCTTACAATATCCCCCACTTGGGAACATTAATCCTTTAATGACACTTAGAGCTCTTTAATCACCACAAGGATTTCAATGTACATAGAAGTTAATTCACCAAGCTTACAAGGAACAACACTTCACACCTTTTAGCACTCAATGCACACAAGCAAGCAAAACTTAAATTCACTCACCTCTTAATGCATTAATCAAAGAGGCTCCTATCATGTTCATAGGAGGAACATCCTTCTCCTAATCATAACATGGTCATTACAAATTCGATTCATTAAGAGATCATCTCGCTAAGCCACACATAGGCAGATTACAACACATACTCAAAAGCTATTCAAGCACTCATACTTCAATGCACATAGACTTGAGTAAGATAGGTTGACAATTGATTCTTATGAGTTAGACCTAGTGCTATAAGGGTTATACTCAACCATACCATGTTTAATTGTGTCCATGGAGGAATGTCCATCTCCTCAACACACAGACATGTATCATGAGCTCACACCCAAACAAATGCACAAAGGTCATCTCCACTGTGATATGAGAAATTCTCACTTTCAAACCAAGACATGATCATGTTTTCTTCCTAGTAAAGTCTAAATGGTAAATCACACCAAGCACATCACAACAAATAGGAAGCTATTTCACACAATGTCAATTTTTAACATGGTACTCACCTTCACTGTAAGAATTGTTTAGGAACAACAATACAATTTATAGGCACATACATGAATACTAACCTAAGCATGATATCGCTTTTCAAGAGTGAGCCTAAAATCATGCTTTCCAAAGCATACAAGCCACATAATTTTCAAGAGACTCCACATATTTCAATTTAAAAATGCTTAACTCTTCATTATAAGGCTAAACATTACACCTCACAAGTGACTAAAACAAAGTTCTTATCTTATCTCATGAAGTCAAATGCACCATTAACATGTTAAGATGCAATTCAACATGAGAAAACCATGAATTTTATCAAAATTTCCATTCATGCACCTTGTAATCTTAAAAAAATATCCTTAAGGTAATGTCAATCAATACATACCAAACATATAAAGTTCATACAATTCATACTTTATGAAAGACTCTATTCATAAACAAGCTCATCAAGACTTCATTAAATTCAAGATCAAACAAAAGTAGAAGGTCAAGGTAGAAAATTCCTATAACCTTACTATTCCATCACCATCCCCCACTAAGGGTAAACCCAATTAAGAGCAACTTAACCCAACCTTAATGATCTTAACTTAACAACATTCATTTTTCATCACTTAAAAGTGATTTCTCATTTAGATTGAATTACAGTAACATACCATAAGGGTCTTCAAAGGTGTTCTAAACTTCCTCACCTAGGCAATTTATCCCCAAATCATCAAGTTAGGTCATAGCATTAACCACATAAGGTTTTCATACATTACCATAGCCATTAAGGTCATTCAATATTAGGGAAAACATTACAGTAAGGTGACTGCTAGGTCACTAAAATCCACATCATCACCCTACCAAGTTATGAATACTACCTTTACACCTAGGATCAAGTACATACAAATGACTCAAATCCATATTAGGTAATCATGAATATTCACACATCCCAACTAAGGCAACATTTGAAACATCATGCATATATTCAAAGGGACATAATGAACACCTTAAAACACATATTCTCAAGCTAGCATGCTTTCATAGATAGTCACTAAGCATTTAAAGTTCAAAGCATAATAGTAAGCCACCAACATGTAAAACCATAAAGTAACACATCATTTCAAAAGAAACTCATGTCAACCTTAATAACTTCTAATCATGCTTTAACTATATCATGCCATGCATTCTTCAACATAACATGCTATTTCACATAAGTCTCATACTTAACCTTAACTGACATCACATCTTCAAACCATGTACAAATTCACCTTCAAACATACTCATTCAACCATAAAACTAAGTTAAGCATTAACTCATCTTTTTTCTCCCTCAAGCATAGAGACAATATCATCCAAGCAATCACATCTAAAAGACCACCGGACAAGTAAACATAAGAGAGAGATCTTATAGAGTTAAGTTCTATGGCACGATATGAGAATGATGAAGAAGGGAAACTCTATCGTCCTATATCCTCTCGTACTATTTGATGTGTCGCGACTCACCACCAATGCTATGAGATTGTACTAAACGTGGCAATATGAGACTTTTAGAACCTAAGACCACTTTATAAACCTCATGCTCTGATACCAAGTTTGTCACATCCGGGGAGAACCCTCTAGAAGTAACATGGCGTACTTGACCTCTCGGAGGTCTTATACAAGCCCATAGTCATCATTCATCGCATTGACGTAGTAAATTTAGCGGAAAATTTAAATCTTTTCATAGCACATCATAAGCTAAAAACTTCATCTCATATATATAGGTAAAACATAAGTCATAATACATATATAGACCTTAAGTCTCTTTGCCATGTTAGACTCAACAACTTTAGTGTACATTAGGGACACGGCCCATAAGACACATTACATAACTATACAATATTTAAAGACTTTACATTAAAGACATAAGTAAAAGATCCTTGAACTTTAAGGATTCCTTTCATTGAGCTTGGGAATCATCTAGAAAGCTCTTCACCATTCAAGATATCCTTTAAGCATCCATAACCTACACTCTGTGTAAAAGGTAGAGAACAATGGGATTAGCACAAGAATGTACTAAGTATGACAACCATGCAAAAATATGTATTTAAAAGGGACATTTTCTTTGAAATCATGCTTCATGCTTTTTGAGTAAATCTCCATAAAACCTTTAACCAACAACATTTATATCCTTCATATATATCATATAAACATATTCAGAGACCAAACATTACATAAGATCACATATAGGATTTATTACCTTTTTAAGCCACTTTACAGTAAGCTACCTTTACCTTAACAATGAGCTAATTTCCCTTTTATTCATTAACTTCCCAAGTAACCCTCTAGTGATACTTGGTGCAATGCATCATCTTTAAGGCCACAAGGAAACATAGATACCATCAATACAAGACAACACATACCATCATAGAAGTATAGTACAACATATACACATTTAAGCCAAACTATAAAGAACATTACAGAGAACTCTTAGTCATTATGCACATATACTTATTTTACTTCACATGGTACCTTATAGGACCTTACTCATAATCCCAATCTTAATCTACAAGTGCAATGTACATGTGAAGCCCCATAACCTCACATATACTTAGTAGACCTTTCATGAGACCACAAGCCTTACCACTTCATACATCAACATCACAAGTAAAGCCAACTTCATTCATGTCAATACAATGCCTTCATCATATGGTCATTTAGACCAACATAGTTCACATAAGGATAAGATCACATCATCTAGATTCATACCATGCACATCTTCATAACAAGTAGACAAATACTACTAAGTCATGCATATGGACATAAACATAACCATATACATTAGGTCACCTTCCTAAGACTTCCTAAGGAGCTACTTGTGCAATGTCTAGATGGGTTCATTACTTCAACATATACTAAGTAACCTTCCTTAAGTCAACCTAGTTAGGATCCTATTCCATTTCTTCCATTGTCCATTTTCTTTATGGAAACCATAGCCTTAACCGACATAGACCATGTGATGCTAAACATGGAATCCGGTGTCATCAAAACCTTACACCGATGGAAGGTGGTCTACCGGCCAAGGTAGAACCCAATATAAACATAGCTTTCTAGGTGGATCCACTAGCTAGTATCCTATGGTGTCAACATAGTTATGGAACTTGGAGATAGGTATTCCCTCTTCATACCATGTGGTAATTGGGCCTCTTCTCATGGGAATCCCTCGGATGACGTATCCCAAAATAAAAGGGAAGTTAACATCACATGGGCAACTATAGAGTGAACCTTTCCTCTTCATGAAAAGTCATCACCTCCCATTGTCAAGTTCACTTGGTGCTAAGCTAAGTTCCCTCTATTGAAAAAAGCCTTTATTACATTTATTTATAAAACATAGACTTGGAATATTCATTCCTCATATGCTTATAGCATATTCAAGAATCTATCTAGTTTTAGAGTATTCTTGGGCACCCCTATCAAGGTCCCTCTCATTTACTAGATCATCATCCATGTGTGTGTGTACACATACCTTCACATAACACATTAAGACCACACATGACCATACATTCATATTCATGCATATAGAAACCAAACCTAGGAACTATCCTATCAAGGTACACATGTGCAATGCATAGACAAGGTCACATACCCCTGCCCATACTAGTACACCTATCAAGTCATCCAAGTTAAGGAAACACATATCATACTTTCATAAACGTCATCTTAACATGCATAGTAGTAGACACTAGAGAATATGAGAACTACCTTTCATTAGACACTATGAACCTTTACTACCTATAAGCATGCATAAAGTGTGAGTGTGTGTACATTGGTCACATGATCACATAATGGCTATCAACAACATATTGAGGCAGCCACCCTCTTAGACCACAATACTCTTCAATCTTAGACCACACAACACACAATAGCATAGGAGACAAGTTAACACTTTAAGACTCCTATCATTAACTATTCACACATTCACTTAGGAGTACATGGGTAGGGATCATCAACCATTATCACCTAAGACATGGCAGCACCTACACATGATATTAAACCACCCTTCACATGCTCATAAAAATAGTAAAATAACCTAGATTCACAACTCAAATAGAAGACTAGGCACAAATTACACATAAGGTAGTCATCATAACCACTCCTTCATATATTCATCAAATTGTCTTCAAGGCCATAGTCAACAAATTTATAACGACACAAAGTAAACACCGCCACCATACGTGGATCATGCCACACAATGCAATACAAGGCTTCATCAACATTATTATAGAAGAATAGAGAAGTAGAAGAATAGAGCAATTCTTACCAATTCTTTAGTCTTTGGTAATCATTGACCTTTACTACCCTTTCATCAATATTTTAAGTATAAGGCAGTAGCTAAAACATAATAATCATATACGAAGTCATGCATAAGCTACTACAAGTCCATACTACAAACTAGCAGAACACCTTAGCATACTAGAAGGTAGAAGAACATAGACCATTAGCCAATTTCATTTCATGGATTATAGATCATATTTCACCAATAATATCACTCTAAGGCAGTATCTAATCATACATTTTATCATAAATAAATCATTCTTAAAGCACTTCAAGATAAAATTATAACATAAGCATTAGACTTAATAATTCCGCTAGGGTATAAAGAGGAATTAACCAACCCCATTGATTCTCTAAGGCCATGATCATCAATCATACTTTAAAAATAATGTACATGCTAGGCAGCAGATAGATAGATCAATACATCAAAGGAAACATACTTCATCTATCAACAATCAAGATATCATCATATACATAGTATTATCAATCGATAGACTAGAAGACTAGGTCAATTCACATAAGTCATCTTTACTTCAATCATACAAGATTCATATTCATAATTCAACCATAATATTAACCTAGAACAGTATATACAATCAACTTAACATGATCGAAATCCACATTAATTCATTTAAAACCCAATGTTACAGTGAACTATGGAAACTAGGCTAAACATGCTCAAATCTTCATACATTGATCCTCGTGGATCCTTCAACATCAATTCAACATAAATTCATGTAAATAACAGTATATACACTCACTTCTATGTAATAGAATCATAATTAAATTGATAGCAGTTCAACATCACAAAGCCCATGCAAGGCTAAATCGTTTTGGTGAAGGAGCATGGGTTCATCATGCAATTGGAGTAAAATTCACGTTAAAACCACTGTAATGACTTCAATTAATCATGATTTAATCGTTCAAAACCTTTTTAGAAAGAACCCATGGCAGCAGATTGAAGAAGACATTGTTTGATCATAATTTTCTTCTTTGAAATCTTTGAGAATGACTCTCTAGATGAAAAGATAACTAGAGATGAAGATCACCATACCTTAATCATCATGAAGAACTCTAAAACGTGATGATTCACCCACGAAAATAAAAGCTCCAAGCAGCTCTTGAGCTTCACCAACAATGGTGGTTTCTAGGGAGAGGATTTTGGAGAGAAAGGTTCTTACGTGTAGAGAGGATTTGGGAATGTTAAGTTCACGTGTTAGCTGACTTATATACACCCAAAAGTATCTAAATAAACTTATTAGACTCAGGTTAGGACGTGGGGTGAATTTACCATTCACCCCTTAACTAAAACTGACGCTGACAGCAACTTACAGGCCACCATCGACGGAAGCACCTACTGGTCGTAGGTCAGTCTACGGGCCAAGCCTGGCTTCTGTCGTTTGGTACTTAGCCAAATTTTGGGTTGCGACCTGCCCAAGCTAAGTACCAATCGACGAGACCTCACCAACGGGCCGTTGGTTGACCAACTGGTCGTCGTTTGGTCCGTCGATTGACACTGCCAAGGCAGTGTCTCGACTAGCCTTGGGCCCTTCTTGTGGAGCCTTTTACGGGGGACTTTAGAAGTTGTACCCGGACGTTTCCAACGTAAATACAACCTTTAACAAGTTGTAGACATTCCGCAAAAGTTTCACCCAAAACAAACGCCTGCAACTCATCCAAACAGTCCAAGCCCCATCAAGACACACGTTGAGCGTCTTGAGGGCTATTTTTCGAACGCCTTGGACGTTCTTGGTTGTTTGACCTCCAAACTTCACGAAACTTCATATACTACCATTTGAAATCATTATAAACCATTTTAAGACTTCATAATCTCATGGATCACACATAATCACATAGAACCACATACGAGGCATTTAGGTGACTTAGTCATCGAACGTTTCGGTCGACCCTTGACGTTTGACTTTCAAATCACCTCAAACTTTATACACTGCCTCTAAACCATATTATAAGTCATTTTAGGACCTTAGAAAATTAAGACGAACGTGTTCGGCTCTAGACACCCTAACTCAGTTTGGGGGTCTTACAATATCCCCCACTTGGGAACATTCGTCCTCGAATGACACTTAGAGCTCTTTAATCACCACAAGGATTTCAATGTATGTAGAAGTTAATGCACCAAGCTTACAAGGAACACCACTTCACACCTTTTATCACTCAATGCACACAAGAAAGCAAAACTTCAATTCACTCACCCCTTAATGCATTAATCAAAGAGGCTCCTATCATGTTCATAGGAGGAACATCCTTCTCCTAATCATAACATGGTCATTACAAATTCGATTCATTAAGAGATCATCTCGCAAAGCCACACATAGGCAGATTACGACACATACTCAAAAGCTATTCAAGCACTCATACTTCAATGCACATAGACTTGTGTAAGATAGGTTGACAATTGATTCTTATAAGTTAGACCTAGTGCTATGAGGGTCATACTCAACCATACCATGTTACGTTGTGTCCATGGAGGAATGTCCATCTCCTCAACACACTTACATGTATCATGAGCTCACACCCAAACAAATGCACAAAGGTCATCTCCACTGTGATATGAGAAATTCTCACTTTCAAACCAAGACATGATCATGTTTTCTTCCTAGTGAAGTCTAAATGGTAAATCACACCAAGCACATCACAACAAATAGGAAGCTATTTCACACAATGTCAATTTTTAACATGGTACTCACCTTCACTGTAAGAATTGTTTAGGAAGAACAACACAATTTATAGGCACATACATGAACACTAAGCTAAGCATGCTATCGCTTTTCAAGAGTGAGCCTACAATCATGCTTTTCAAAGCATACAAGTCACATTATTTTCGAGAGACTCCACATATTTCATTTTAAAAAGGTTTAACTCTTCATTATAAGGCTAAACACTACACCTCACAAGTGACTAATGATACGCTCAAACTTACTTCTCAAATAAGAAGTAAAGCGGTCGTATCAAGTAAAGAACCCAACTAATGAGGTTGGGATTTATCCCACAAGGAAAATAGTTCATACTTAACTTTATTTTATTATTACTATTATTTAGCCAACTGTTTTCCAATAAACCAAAAGACAAAAAGGGGGGTTTTATTTCTAAATTAATGAAAATAATTAACTAAATAAGAATGAACAACTAACAATTTTAACTTTCGGAGTTTTAATCAAATTGTAAAATTAACTAGGGCTTTAGTGTTCCCCAAAGGTTCCTAACTTGGTAAATCTAACTATAACATCTCTATCCTGATATCTTGCATGTAAAGTGATAAGTTATGTATCTCTAAATCCTTGGTCCGGCATCTAGAGAATTTCACTCCGCACCTTGGTCCGGCTACGTGTGTTGCTATACTAACCCTTATCTTTACCTCATATTAAACATCGTATTCGGTATTTGACTAAGCTATTAACTCGTACCAACCAATACTAGTCTATTAGATAGTCTACACTAAATCTATGTTGATAATTCTTTTCCTATTATCTACCTCCTTGGTCCGGCAAGTAGCATTAAGGCGAGTTCTAACGTTGGCCACCGTTAAAAAGAATTCTAAACGAAAGAATTATCAATACATGCAAGACACCACTCTAGAAATTGTTATTGAAGTTAGATTTCTACCTTGTTATTCACCCATGGTTCCCACAACCCTAGCTATGAGGTTTAGTTACCCATGTTCGTAATTACACAATTCATATCGTTAATGGAAAAGTTCATGCACTTACTTTTATGAAAACGAATAATTTCCCAGAATTCAACTTGATTAATCACCGAAATCCACAACAATCAATTCCCGGAAAATATCTTAATTTCCAAAATCAAGAGTTTACTAATATAATCGAAGAACTATAAACTAAAAATTATCCAGAAAGTCTAACCTCAAAAACGAGGTTTTTCCAACTATTTATAAGAAAAATAAAAACCTAATCAAATAAGGATTCTATTTACTAAAAATCTGTCCAAACGCGTCTGGGTCGACGGACCACGTGACGGACCGTCATGTACACGACGGACCGTCATAGCCTCCGTCGTCCCATACTTCACATCTTCTCACGTTGCTTTCTTCATTCCCCCCACGGACAGGTATGACGGACCGTCGCGAGCATGACGGCCCGTCGAGGGTCTTCGTTCCAATACACTTGAACTTTGGAATTTTGGGTACTGGGATTACTCTCTGATAATTACGACGAACATGCAGGACGGACCGTCGTATATGTGACGGTCCGTCACGAACTTCCGTAATCCCACACTTGGTCAGACTTCCCCAAATTTCCTTCAGCAACTTCTTCCTTCACTACGATGCCACCTACGGACCGTCACAGCCGCGACGGACCGTCATAGGCTCCGTAGGTGGTCTCTTCTGCAATTCTTTCTCAAAAACTCCCGCGTTCTTCCTTAGACAGATTTTCTGCAAACAAAGATAAACTTATATCAAAATCAACACAAAAAGGCTCTCGACACACACTAAACTTAAGGAAAAAGTATTAGAAATACCGTGAAACCACGGTACATCAACACCCTCAACTTAAATTCGTTGTTTGTCCTCAAGCGACGCACTATGACTCACTACAAATTCTTTGTACAAAAGTATCCATATTTTAATTTCCGCAATCATTTGGCTATCAACCTCGATTATTCTCATTATGTTCATGCATGGTCTCACTATTAGGCATTGATTTGTGTAGAATCAAACCATAACCCAGATTTACTACGCAATGATACCTATCCTCTTCAATTTCTCACCGAGATGCTAATATTTCTGGTATTACAACTCCTGTCCTTACTTCAAATAACATCCTCATTTTTCACACAATGATTTTAGTTTGAGTATAAGGATCACGTTTCGACACTCACTCTCAGAACAAATTCACCACTCATTTATACATATTGCCATAGTCTTGCCCTTATTTTCACTACTTCAAATTCCTCATACGCACTTAGGATCACAATAGGACTTTTTTAGATTGTAACATAGGCTCAGGGTCAGGTAGGGTGTATTTAGATATACTTTAGTGACTTGTTGCCCTCCTTGACATATCATTCTTATTTCGCCCTATTACTCAATTTTCTTTTCACTTTGCTGTTTTCCCTTTCTTATCCTTATGTGTAAGTGACTTTTCTCTTTTCTTGTGTTTATTTTGCTTTTGGTTATTATTAACTTTTTTTTTTTTTAGTCACTTCTGTTTTATTTTTTCTTTTTCTTCATTCTTTCAACCCCACTTTCCGTGGTTTTCCTTATAGCATCCACCCTCAACTCATGATTTTGCCATGAGTCAAGGTTCACAATACCCATGGTTGGGTCAGGGCCAAAACAAGGTTGCTTTCTGCATTAGCCACCCTCAACTTATGCTTTTGGCATAAGCTGAGGTGCACATGTCCTAGGAGGGACCAGGGCCAACACATTGCTCCCAGAGAAGATCATTTGGGGTAAAAAAATTCTAGTTTAGGCTCAATTCATTTGGATCAAAAAGGGATTAACTTCATTTGGTTTTCTGTTATTTTTTTAGGCTCAAGATTGACTATTTCGAACAAGGGCCTATGATCCTTTCCTAAGTGATTGTTTTGACTCACTTTCAGTAGGACTAACCAGGCAAGTTCTAGCTCAGTATTAATGGTGGTCATTCGACTTTACCTCACACTCACATGACATTCCTTGTATTCCCAGAGTATTAGACACCTAGTTCAAATCTTAGATTCAGGATCATGCAGAAGTGTATCCTTGTTTCATGTTTCAAACCACACAATTATCACTTACTATGCCTAGTCATGCAAATGATTATCGAGATATCATATTTATATTAGCCATCATGCTTCAGATTTATACTGTGTACATAAGATATGACATGCCGGTTCAACAGTAAAAGTAATCAGTCTTTTGGGGAAAAAGAACACAGGCAAGAAAACCCCAAAAGAGGATCGTGAACTTGGGCTACTCAGAATTCACCCAAGCGTTCACTTTCCATTTACCCCACCCCCTACAAAAAAAAAATATGCAATTGTCCCCAATGCATAGAAAAGTTAAACTACGTAAAAGGGTAAGTGAAGCAAACCTGAGGCGCTAAGCGCCGGTGATCAGCAAGCTGGTGGGTCCGGTTCCCCGGAACCCGCTCCCTGCGTAGTCTGGACATCCTCAGTAATGTCCTCAGCATCCACAGCACTATCAGTAGTGCCTCCCACAGAATCTACAATTTTGGAGCTAGACGCCCCGGCAGCTACTTCTACAGCCCTCAACCTACGGGCCTCCTCATCGGCAATCGAGGCTTTCCTCGCAGATTCCATCTCACGGCGCTCCTTCTTCCTTGCCCTAGCCTCATCCTCCTCTCGACCCCTGCGTTTCTTGACATGCTCTCGTGGGGGAGGTGGTGGAACATCAGAAGTGGTAAACAGGGCAGCCATCACGGTGTCATCGGCAGGCTCCGCAGAAGGGGCCTCAGACTCGGGCACCCTCGCCTCTAAAATCATATCAAGATCCGCCCGCAGACTCGCAACCGCAGCCTGGAGGGTCGACATGTCCACCGAAGGGGCTGGTCGGGCTAGTACTCGTAATTCAAATGCGTCTAAGCGCTGGTGTACCTCGGCGATCTGCCTCTCTGTGTGTTGTACCATCTTGCGCTCCATGCGCTCCTCTGCCTCAGCAATAGTCTTCTGCATCCACGGCTGGATGTGATGCAGAAGAGTAGCCATCTGTGCCTCAAGTTTCTGGACCCGAGCAAGTGGGACCAGAGTGGCAGAAAGAGCCGAGCGAGAGGAGCTCGGGGCAGTGCTATTACCCGGGATAGACTCGACCGGAGTAGTGTCAGTGTGTGCAGAAGCAGCACGAGAAGCATCATGAGCATGCTCTACGGTGTCGGCCAGGTTCTCACCAAATGGGGCCACCTCTGGATGGGGCCCTCTGCGTGGGGCCAACTCATTGGCCTCATCCCTGATGAGGCCGATGTCAACATTTCCTGGCGGGGTCTTGAGCTGGTCAATGTGCCAAATGGGCACACCTGCTGATCTGCACAAAGAGAAAATCATGCAAGGGAAAGGGTAAGTCGTGGTGACCTTGAAGGCTCTCTCGTGCATGACCGCTTGGAGAAGCCAAGCGTAATCGACCTCGAACCCTGCCATCATTGCAGCCATCAGCACTGCACGATCCCAGGTGCCTATGTTATCCGCAGCAGTGGGGGAGAGACAATGGTGGACGATCAACCAGAGAAACTTGGCTGTAAAGGTCAAGTTGGCCTTCCTAATGGCCCCTTTCGGCTCCATCACCCAATCCGCAGCCTCTCCATCAATAGATAGGTGCAGTGCCATCCACCTCTTGGTGGTCTCTCTCAGTGAAGGCTCGCGTAAGAACCGGCCCTCTTTAACAATTTGCCATCGGTAATCAAACTCGGCGGTGAGAGGTGTGCTGGTGGAGTCAGAATCCGTGCCGTACAGATATCGGCGGATGGCTGGTAGGGAGATGTCAACCTGGATGCCGCGTACTCGAACGTGCTCAAGTGGGGCCTGTTTGGCGGGGGCAGACCGCCTATCGATCTGCGAGCGAAGAGTAGCCACATAAGAGGCATAGAACTCGCGGACTAGCTCCTTACTGTAGCGACCCAAAGAACGAGCAGTCCACTCTAGCCGGTGGTGAAGAGGTTGTGAATATCTGGCATGGTGGGGAGACTTCCCGTGAGGACCCGCCTCTCCAGTGTAAGAGTCCGTGTCATGACGCCTTTGTCATTGAGAACCTTGGCGTCTAAGTATACTTTGTATTGCCCGTCAACACACCACCGGTTGGGCTGATCGGCAACCGGGGCAGGGACTCCTGTTGGTGAGCCAGGGGTGGAGTCAGTGCTGTCAGCCTCATCATCTGAAGCAGACTGTGTAGCTGTGGCAGGGGCAGAGGCTTCTGCAGACCCAGAGGCTTCTTCTGACCACGAAACTCCTAAGGACCCAGATGCTCCTTCGTCTTGGGCAGCTGACCCAGAAGGAGTGCCGGTCAGTGTGCGCTCCTCATCAGACTGGGAGGCAGTGACTACGCCGGGCGCCACCTTCTTGGGCGTGACTCGCGGTACACGTGGAGCTCGTGCTGGAGTAGCAGTGCCTGGGGGCACGTATTCTGGATCATGCTCATCATCAGAGCCTATCACCAATCGGGCAGACGGGGCGACAGATTTAGAACGTCTACATGCGTAAACGCGATCTTGTTTAGGTGCCATGATAGGTAGTACCTGTAACGAATCATCATTAGTACTTGAAGGATGAAACATGACACAAAAAGAAATAAATAATTGAGACAATAATACACAGAAACTCAAACCAGTGATAACAACTCTGAAGTAGCAGTAGGGCACGACGGACCTGGTGACGGCCCGTCGTGCGTATGACGGACCGTCATGCAGTCCGTCATGTAATACTTGGCAATATAAAGTATCAGAGGGAAAGTCTCAGACCGATACGACGGTTATGCAGGACGGACCGTCGTGGGTATGACGGTCCGTCATATGTGTCCGTCAGTGGACACTTAGAAGAAGAGTTGAGACCCTTCGGACAGGGGTCTCTGACCGATATGACGATTGTGCAGGACGGACCGTCCTGGGTATGACGGTCCGTCATATGTGTTCGTCAGTGGACACTTAGAAAAAGAGTTGAGACCGTTCGGACAGGGGTCTCTGACCGATACGACGGTTGTGCAGGACGGACCGTCGTGGGTATGACGGTCCGTCACATGTGTCCGTCAGTGGACACTTGGAAAAAGTGTTGAGACCCTTAGGATAGGGGTCTCTGACCGTCAAAACGTTTATGCAGGACGGACCGTCGTGGGTATGACGGTCCGTCACATGTGTCCGTCAGTGGACACTTGGAAAAAGTGTTGAGACCCTTAGGATAGGGGTCTCTGACCGTCACAACGGTTGTGCAGGACGGACCGTCGTGGGTATGACGGTCCGTCACATGTGTCCGTCAGTGGACACTTAGAAAAAGTGTTGAGACCCTTAGGACAGGGGTCTCTGACCGTCACAACGGTTGTGCAGGACGGACCGTCGTGGGTATGACGGTTCGTCACATGTGTCCGTCAGTGGACACTTAGAAAAAGTGTTAAGACCCTTAGGATAGGGGTCTCTGACCGTCACGACGGTTGTGCAGGACGGACCGTCGTGGGTATGACGGTCCGTCACATGTGTCCGTCAGTGGACACTTAGAAAAAGTGTTGAGACCCTTCAGATAGGGGTCTCTGACCGTCACGACGGTTGTGCAGGACGGACCGTCGTGGGTATGACGGTCCGTCATCGGGTTGTCGTGCTGTCAAACAGAGACAGAACTGAGGGGTGCCAAATTTACCCCATGTGAGTCGAAATGACAACCCAACAATGTTCTAATACAGATTAGAACCCTAATGGACAAGTTTAAAGCCCTATCAAATTGGCAAGTTTAAAGCCGTAATTTCTCTAGTATTGTCCAGGCATTTTGTGGAATTAAAGACCTAAGTTAGATAATATCTAGGCAAAAACAGAAACCCATATGCAATTTATAGGGAAAAACAGTAAAACAACCAAAAAAATAGTAAAGGGTAGAGTTTCAGGAATACATACCTTGGAAGAGGAGACAATAATGCACAAATGATGGCACTCAAGTTAGAAGGTTAAGAATCACTGCAGCAAATTCCGACCAAGAGGGAAAATTTTGGGATTAACAATGGGAGAAGATGGGGAATTTGGGAAGAGAGTGAAGTCGGAAGGGGAGAAAATGGAGGGAAGATTAAGTGAAAACTGATAATGAAGGGGTGGGGGGGTTTAAAACGTTTTAAACTTTTAAAATTCTGAAGCCGGGTCGGGTCGGGTAGCCGGGTAATGGCGTGATGAAACCCCGATGACGGTTCGTCGCAGTTGTGACGGTCCGTCACATGGTCCGTCGCCTGTGCCCTAGTTTTTCAAAATTACAAGAGAGCGTACCTGGCACGACGGAGGCATGCGATGGTCCGTCACAGGAGTGATGGTCCGTCGATGTATCCGTCAGTGACTGATGTAGAGTAACTTGTCTGCAGTACTTCCTGTAGATGTGCTACCTGAAAATTTACAACCCATAAATAGAGAATGCTACTGTTACTAGAAAGAGAAAAACACAAAAACTATAAACGTGATTAGATGATAACTATTGGGTTGCCTCCCAACCAGCGCCTGATTTAACATCGCGGCACGACTGAGGACACTTGATTACTCAGACTTCATCAAGATAATATGCCTCAACCACCTCATTCGCCGATTCCGCATGACCAATATAGATTTTTGAGATGTTGTCCGTTCACCTTAAACCGCACACCTTCCTTGTTTTCCAACTCAACGGCTCCATGAGGGAATAATTTGGTGATCAAGTACGGTCCAGTCCATTTAGACTTTAGCTTGCCCGGAAACAAGCGCAATCTAGAGTTGAATAAAAGCACCGAATCCCCAATCATAAAATCTCGTTTCTCGATTTTTAGGTCATGGTACTTCTTCATCTTCTCTTTGTAGAGGGCTGAGCTTTCATAAGCCTTAAGGCGAAATTCATCGAGTTCATTTAACCCATTTAATCGTTGTTCTGCTGCTTCATTCCAGTCCATTTTTAGCTTCTTCATAGCCCACATGGCTTTATGCTCTAATTCAACCGGAAGATGAGATGCTTTCCCATATACTAGTTGGTATGGGGACATACCTATGGGAGTCTTATATGCTGTCCGGTAAGCCCAAAGAGCATCATCAAGCCTCCTTGACCAATCTGTTCTACTAGCGTTCACTGTTTTCAACAAAATCTGTTTGATTTCCCTATTTGATACTTCAACTTGCCCACTAGTTTGAGGATGGTAAGGAGTGGCCACATTATGGCGAACCCCATATTTCTCCAATAATCCCTTGAACAATTTGTTGCAAAAGTGGGATCCCCCATCACTAATAATTGCCCGTGGGGTACCAAATCGAGAAAATATATTCTTTTTCACGAATGCAGTGACACTCTTCCCTTCATTGTTTGCGAGGGCGATAGCTTCCACCCACTTGGATACATAATCCACTGCTACTAAAATATACTTCATTCCATGAGAACTCACAAACGGACCCATAAAGTCAATACCCCAAACATCAAATAACTCAAGTACAAGAATGGGATTTAGAGGGAGCTCTTGCTTTCTTGAAATGCCGCCATCTCTTTGACATCTATCACATGCTTTGGCGAACTCATGAGCATCTTGATGAATAGTTGGCCAATAGTAACCACTTTGGAAGATCTTGTGAGCAGTTCGGACACCACTATGATGTCCACCAAAGGGTGAGGAATGGCATGCCTCTAAAATACTCAACATCTCGACTTCTGGCACACAACGCCGAATAAGCCCGTCAGCACAACTCCTGTATAAGTATGGTTCATCCCAAAAGAATTTCTTCACATCGTACATGAACTTTTTCCTTTGATGAAAAGACAAGTTCGATGGAACAAGGTCACTAGCTAGGTAGTTCGCAAAATCTGCAAACCACGGAATCAGGTCTTGTGAGGCAGCCAATACATGCTCATCGGGGAACGTGTCATCAATATCAGTCTTATCCCCCAACTCTCTCATAGCTTCATCTTCTAAACGGGACAAGTGATCAGCAACTTGATTTTCGGTCCCTTTTCTATCCCTTACCGCAAAGTCAAATTCTTGCAGTCGTAATACCCAACGAATTAACCTTGGTTTCGCGTCCTTCTTCGCCATCAAATATCTCAGGGCTGAATGGTCAGTATGCACTATGACTCTAGTACCTAGCAAATAGGAGCGAAATTTTTCAAAAGCAAATACTACGGCAAGGAGCTCTTGTTCAGTGACCGTATAGTTCTTCTGAGCTTCATTGAGGGCTTTACTAGCATAGTAAATGGGATGAAGGATTTTGTCCCTTCTTTGTCCCAATACCACACCAAGGGCAACCCCACTCGCATCACACATTACCTCAAATGGACTGTTCCAATTCGGAGAAATAATGATAGGTGCAGATACCAGTTTTTCTTTGAGATCGCCGAATGCTTTCAGACAGGATTCATCAAAAGAAAACTTACAATCTTTCTCCAACAGTTTGCACAATGGATGTGCAATTTTCGAGAAATCTTTGAAGAATCTCCTGTAAAAACCTGCATGCCCAAGAAAGCTTCTCACACCTTTTATGGAGATAGGTGGAGGAAGTTTCTCTATCACCTCGACTTTGGCTCGATCAACTTCTATGCCCTTTTCTGAAATACGATGGCCCAAAACAACACCTTCTTTGACCATGAAGTGGTATTTTTCGCAATTGAGAACTAAATTGCAATCTTCACATCTCTTAAGAACCTCAGACAAATGGCTCAAACATTGCTCGAAAGTTTCACCAACCACTGAAAAATCATCCATAAAGACCTCAATAGTATCTTCCACCATGTCGGAGAATATAGACATCATACATCTCTGAAATGTGGCGGGTGCATTGCACAACCCAAACGGCATTCTCTTGAACGCAAAGGTCCCATATGGACAGGTAAAAGTGGTCTTCTCTTGATCTTCTGGTGCAATAGAGATCTGATTATACCCTGAATAACCATCAAGAAAACAGTACCACCCTTTTCCGGTGAGTCTATCCAACATCTGATCCATGAAGGGCATGGGAAAATGGTCCTTTTTGGTCCATGCATTTAATTTCCGATAATCCATACACACCCTCCATCCAGTCACCGGCCTCATTGGAACCAGTTCATTTTTTTCATTGGGGACCACAGTCATTCCCCCTTTCTTAGGTACACACTGAACAGGACATACCCAACTACTATCGGCGATTGGATAAATTACTCCTGCATCTAACCACTTTATGATTTCCTTCTTCACGACCTCTTGCATAGGTGGGTTTAAGCGTCTCTGGTGCTCAATACTTGGCTTATGATCGGGCATGAGTTGGATTTTATGAGAACAAATACCAGGAGGGATCCCAATAATGTCCGCAATGGTCCACCCAATAGCTCTTTTGAACCTTTTTAGCACTTTGACCAGACTCTCAACTTGTTGTTCATTTAGATCTGATGCAATGATTACCGGTAATGTGTCACCGGTTCCTAAGAATTCATACCTTAGATGAGGTGGGAGAGCTTTTAGTTCTAGCTTTGGAGCCTCCTCAATGGATGGTTTAGCAGGTGGAGACTCGCGATTCTTCATGTCTAGCTCATATTTCTTTGGTTTAAACCGGACATTACCACGATCAAGGGCAGCAACTAATGACATATATTCTTCAATGCCTTCATTATCAAGATTCATTATCACTGCCGCCAGTGCTTCTACACCTAGTCGTTCTTCTATTTGTGTCTTGGATGATTCACCAATTTTGTAGGATATGGCAGATACCGATTGGAGCTCACCACTCTGCCGCATGGACCTACAAATGTTGAAAGTCACTTCTTCATTGTTCAACCGAAATTTCATCTGCCCTTTTTCCATATCAAATAAAGCTCTACCCGTAGCAAGGAATGGCCTCCCAAGAATAATAGGCACCTCAAAATCGACTTCACAATCAAGAATGACAAAATCTGCTGGAAATATGAACGACTCCACTTTTACTAGCACATCATGGAGTATCCCTATAGGCCTTTTTACTGTTCGATCGGCCATTAGTAGCCGCATCGCAGTGGGCTTTGGGTCACCCAAACCCAACTTCTTATAAATCGAGAGGGGCATGAGATTTATGCTTGCCCCCAGATCACATAATGATTTCGCAAAATGTAATAACCCGATTGTACAATGAATAGTAAATGCACCCGGATCTTCTTTCTTTTGCACTAACGACCTTGTAGCAATACCACTACAATGCTGCATTCTGTCATCATCCTCAAAAGTGACCGATCTTTTCTTTGTAACCAAATCTTTCATAAACTTGGCATAACCGGGCATTTGTTCAAGAGCTTCTACCAAAGGAACATTGATAGAAAGTTGCTTCAACATTGTTATAAAACGCCGATATTTGCCATCTTCGGTCTTTTTCACTAATCATTGAGGAAAGGGGGGTGGAGGTCTAGGCATGGGAGTTACCTTTTTAGGCACTTCAGCAACTTTCTCAGTGTTATCTTCTACTTCATCACTAACCTCTACCACTTCATCATTATCTTTCTTCACCTTTTCCACAATAGACGGCATAGGTGGGTCAATAGTTTGTTTACCACCACGAGTAGTAATTGCCATGCAGTGTCCATCATTTTTCGGATTTTGGACAGTGTTGCTAGGAAGAGTGCCCGGTTGCCGTGTGTTCACAGTTGCAGATAATTGAGCCATTTGCAATTCAAGCTGCTTGATCGATATGGCATGTGTATCAACTTTCTGTCCAATACCTGCTACATCACTCCTTAACTCTTTGGTGTGCTCATCACTAGCATCGAACCTCCTTATCATCTTGTGCAACATATCCTCAACTCGCGCCATACTACCTCCACCATCCCTAGGAGCAACTTCACGATTTTGAGGAGGAACATATGGCCCACTCCTCTTATTTCTGTTACCATAGTTACCCCTGTTGAAGTTGTTGTCGCGGTTGTAATTTCCATCACGAACATAATTACCCTCGCGGTTGTAGTTACTATAGTTCCGACCTTGATTTCCTTGACCTTGGAGCCAATTCTCCTAATTGGAGCCTTCGGCATTTGGTCGGAAACCCCCCGTCTGATCATTTACTGCATAAGAATCTTCCTCATAATAATATTCATCAGTTGGTGGTGGTGGTTTAGACAAGTAGTTCACTGCGTTTATCTTTTCTGCACCCCCAGTTACATGTTTTAACACTAACCCAAGCTCAGTTCTCATCTGTGCCATCTCTTCACGAATCTCATCTGTGGCTGGGTTGTGTGTGGATTGCACTGCAAAAGTATTTCTCCCAGTATCTGTCTTTCTAGTACTCCATGCTTTATTATTTCGGGAAAGTTTCTCTAATTTTTCGGCAATTTCAGTGTAAGGACACTCCCCATAAGAACCACCTGCTATAGTATCCAATACCGCTTTATTATTATCATCCTGTCCCCGGTAGAAGTATTTTTTGAGTGACTCATCATCTATGCGGTGATTGGGGACACTTCTCAGAAATGAAGTGAACCTATCCCAAGAACTACTAACTGATTCTCCTGGTAGTGCCATAAAGTTGTTAACTCTATCTTTGTGATTTAGTTTCTTGGAGACCGGGTAGTAACGTGCTAAGAAAACGTCCCTTAATTGGTTCCAAGTGAAGATTGAGTTATAAGGAAGCTCAGTGAACCAAATGGCAGCCTCTCCCGTCAGTGAAAGAGGAAATACTCTTAGCCCTATTACATCCAAATTCAAATCAGGCCTCCCTACACAGCTTTTACACACTGCCCTCACCTTCGCTATATGAGCATGTGGATCCTCGGACGGTAGTCCGGAAAACAAACCTCTAGCAGTGAGCGTTTGCATTAGACTACTAGTGACTACAAAGGTGTGACCTTCAGGTAGAGGGGGCAATACAAGTGGCCCATCAGAATCTGCAATATTGTCATAGCCTCTGTACTATTCTTGAGGATGTGGTGCGGGATTTTGTCCCCTTTGTGCACCTGGATTAGGATTATCAGGTAATAATCGACCATGAGCATCAACCGGAGCTGGGTTGTTCAGGTTTGGATCATCATCATTTATACCCAAGTTTCGATTCATTCTTCGTAGTGTACGCTCTAACTCGTGATCGTAGGGAAACAAGGGTTCTCTTCCGCTCCGTGTATTTGGCATACAAGGACGTCAAACCTAGAAAAAAATCAAAAGCAACAGAAAAAGTAAAATCAGGAAAATATTAACTAAATTTTAGTAATAAATTAAAGTTAATCTAAAAGCTACTTTCCCCGGCAGCGGCGCCAAAATTTGATACGCTCAAACTTACTTCTCAAATAAGAAGTAAAGCGGTCGTATCGAGTAAAGAACCCAACTAATGAGGTTGGGATCGATCCCACAAGGAAAATAGTTCAGACTTAACTTTATTTTATTATTACTATTATTTAGCCAACTGTTTTCCAATAAACCAAAAGACAAAAAGGGGGGTTTTATTTCTAAATTAATGAAAATAATTAACTAAATAAGAATGAACAACTAACAATTTTAACTTTCAGAGTTTAATCAAATTATAAAAGTAACTAGGGTTTTAGTGTTCCCCACAGGTTCCTAACTTGGTAAATCTAACTATAACATCTCTATCCTGATATCTTGCATGTAAAGTGATAAGTTATGTATCTCTAAATCCTTGGTCCGGCATCTAGAGAATTTAACTCCGCACCTTGGTCCGGCTACGTGTGTTGCTATACTAACCCTTATCTTTACCTCATATTAAACATCGTATTCGGTATTTGACTAAGCTATTAACTCGTACCAACCAATACTAGTCTATTAGATAGTCTACACTAAATCTATGTTGATAATTCTTTTCCTATTATCTACCTCCTTGGTCCGGCAAGTAGCATTAAGGCGAGTTCTAACGTTGGCCACCGTTAAAAAGAATTCTAAATGAAAGAATTATCAATACCTGCAAGACACCACTCTAGAAATTGTTATTGAAGTTAGATTTCTACCTTGTTATTCACCCATGGTTCCCACAACCCTAGCTACGAGGTTTAGTTACCCATGTTCGTAATTACACAATTCATATCGTTAATGGAAGAGTTCATGCACTTACTTTTATGAAAACGAATAATTTCCCAGAATTCAACTTGATTAATCACCGAAATCCACAACAATCAATTCCCGGAAAATATCTTAATTTCCAAAATCAAGAGTTTACTAATATAATCGAAGAACTATAAACTAAAAATTATCCAGAAAGTCTAACCTCAAAAATGACGTTTTTCCAACTATTTATAAGAAAAATAAAAACCTAATCAAATAAGGATTCTATTTACTAAAAATCTGTCCAAACGCGTCTGGGTCGACGGACCACGTGACGGACCGTCATGGACACGACGGACCGTCATAGCCTCCGTCGTCCCATACTTCACATCTTCTCATGTTGCTTTCTTCATTCCCCCCGACGGACAGGTATAACGGACCGTCGCGAGCATGATGGCCCGTCGAGGGTCTTCGTTCCAATACACTTGAACTTTGGAATTTTGGGTACTGGGATTACTCTCTGATAATTACGACGAACATGCAGGATGGACCGTCGTATCTGTGACGGTCTGTCACGAACTTCCGTAATCCCACACTTGGTCAGACTTCCCCAAATTTCCTTCAGCAACTTCTTCCTTCACTACGATGCCACCTACGGACCGTCACAGCCGCGACGGACCGTCATAGGCTCCGTAGGTGGTCTCTTCTGCAATTCTTTCTCAAAAACTCCCGCGTTCTTCCTTAGACAGATTTTCTGCAAACAAAGATAAACTTATATCAAAATCAACACAAAAAGGCTCTCGACACACACTAAACTTAAGGAAAAAGTATTAGAAATACCGTGAAACCACGGTACATCACTCCCCCACTTAGAATGAACCAATCAATACTATAACAAAAGGAAAACTATTACTTACCGGTACTTTAATCCGGATTTGCTTCCTTATTAGCTTGGAGGAAAAAACCGATTCTTCTATTGTTCACCAACATCGGGACCACTAGAAGGAGATTTCTTGGAATCTCTATGCCTCGAAGCATTAGTAGGACAATCTCTCAACATGTGATCGTTTTTCGCACATCCATAGCACCCACTAGTACCGGCTAAACACTTCTCGAAGTGCTTATTCCCACAACTGGAAAAAGTAATCTTAACAGCTTAAGAAGCACCACCACTTTAATATTTTGTGTTAGGAGCACTAGGTACATTTTGATTTGGAGCTCTCTTTTTAAACCTAGGTTGGTTTTGCTCATCGGATGTACCCCTGTTCAAACTTTTTGTTATCCGACAAAGATTTGACTCTTCAATGGATTGTGCATAAACCATGAGTCTAGATATGTTCATGTCATTATGGAACATCACCGTATGACACTCTTCTTTCACAAGGTCGGAAACAAACTCATCTCATCCGTAGGATTAGACACAAGGGATAGAGCATACTTAGACAATAGGATAAATTTCAAGGAATACTCCTCCACACTCATATTACCTTGCCTAAGGTTTATAAACGCCTCAACCTTCACCTCCCTCTTCTCACAGGGAAAATATTTTCCTAAGAAGGCTTCATTAAACTCTTGCCATTCAATAGGACCCGATTCAACCAACCTATTGTATTTCCATTGTGTGTACTTCACTTGAGAAACTTCCCCCAATTGTTATGAAGCTAACTCTTAATTTTCCCTAGAAGTCACCCCCATATCACTCAACACCTTATAAACACCATTTAAGAAGTCTGTGGGATCCACTCCCACTTTAGAACCAAGAAAGATAAGAGAATGAATCCTAAAGGATACTTCATAACCTTATGCTGTGATACCAAGTTTGTAATAATCCGAGAGCATCCCTAAGTCGTCATTTGTGTACTCGGCCTCTCGAAGGTCTATACAAGCCTGTTAGTATTCATTCATCGGATATATATGAAAAGTGGTGTGGAATTGAAACATTTCAATAATAAGTCAAACAAAATCTCTTTATAGAATATAAGAAAATTAAGTCTCGTCATAAGTCATCTTAGACACATATTATGATCCTAGGGTCACAACCCTTACATTTGAAAGAAACTCAAAGTTTGTTACAAAGTTTTTAATAAGAGATATCTAGAAATGTAAACCATGTCCTCGAACATATGAGGACATACCAAGATTCTTGAAAGAAATCTACTTTCCAAGCATCAACTTCTAACAAAATTTTCACTTGCCACCTACACTTATAGAAA
Organism: Solanum sitiens; assembly: GCA_016801875.1. Lineage (NCBI taxonomy): Eukaryota > Viridiplantae > Streptophyta > Magnoliopsida > Solanales > Solanaceae > Solanum > Solanum sitiens. The sequence goes on from JABWTJ010001131.1 coordinate 112,225, forward strand.
TAGAGAAACGTATGGAATTAGCACATTGAATGCACTAAGTATGGTACACATGCAAGAAAACAATGCAAAAAGTGACATTTAATAAAAATATGCTTTTCATGCTATTTTAATTATGTCACGACCCGGATTCTGGAATCCGAACCGCGACCGGCGTCGTTAACCTCTCAGAGGTCGCAGACAATCCTCTTCTTAGCTTTCATCACAATCATATAGTTAAATTTGCGGAAAATTTAAAACTTCTTAATTAATTAATGAAGTGTATATAGACTTCATATAGTATTGTATAAGAGTGATATTCTACTAGCTTAAACTCAACAACCATCTATCAATAGATTAAACAAATGAAACAAATGATCGTAATAATAATAATAATTTACCAATTGGCCTTATTACAACGCTTTGAATAAATACATGGAAGGAAACACTAGGGACAGTAGTCACTAGCTAAATCTAATAATAAAGTGTAGCATCCTCGAACTAAAGAGTACCTACCAAAGTCTGGAGATCGCTATTCCAAACCGCTTCGTCGAACTTCAATCTTCTTGAGAACCTCCGTCTGTAAAAATAATAAAAACAATATGGGGTTAGTACACACTTGTACTAAGTATGGGTGTATGCACATAACACATAACGGGCGATGCATGAACAAGGAAAGCTCTTTTCCTAAACAACTGTCAAGTCACGGTCACAACGTTAATATTCACTTAAAACGTTAATTACTGTTAAATGATGTAAATATGACATGTTCTCATGCAATTAAGACATACAACTAGTTTTCTATATGAACTTAAGACCTTGGAATCATGAAGATAAGTTTAGAACAACTTAAATGATGTTTCTTATTTTTGATACTTAGGCCGAGAGTGCCCTTATCCACACTTAGTTTATTTTTTAGTTTCTTCTATCTTCTTGTTGTGTAGTTCAATGATCTCCTTTGATCTTATGTTTCACTTACAAGTGCAATGATTCATTGTAGTCCCATACCTACAATGAATCGAGTAAGAAATTCACAAGACTAAAGACACGATTGGCTACCCTACTTATGAGTTAGATTTTTCATTCTTCTTCTTGTTGGGTAACTTATATTAATAAGCCAATCTTTATTGGCTATGCCCCTTATTTGATTATTTCATAAAATATAGTTCTTGGGACATAATCCATGCTCCATTATGGATACCACCAAATTGTTATGTCTATCAAACACTAATGATTTATATTCATTAAGCTCTTACTTTACTTAGTTCACTATGAACTTAGGATTCTACTCCCTTGCTCGATCGTTCACTTTGAACATGCTACTTATCCTTCCTTACTCTCTTAAAGAATTATCTTAGCATTAACGGAAGTAGATCATGCGAGCTACATTAAATCCAGTGTCTTCCCCACACCAAAAGGGGTGGTTTACCGATTAAAGTTAACAAAACTCTATGTCTTCCCCACACCAAAAAGGGGGATTCACCGGCTAAGGTGAATCGATAGATGTCTTCGCCACATCGTAAAGGGGGGTTCACGGCAGTAGTCAACCAAATACTTGTACTGAGCTATAACCGACATAGATCATGTGAGCTAAACATGAAATTCGGTGTCTCCCCCACACCGAAAAAAAAGGTGGAATCACCGGCCAAGGTGATACCTAACTTGCTAGCGTGTTTAGTAGGTGGCCTCCACTAGCTAGGTGCCCCTATGTTGGATACATAGTTCTAATACTAGGAGACGTACTGATACCCTGGAGATCTCATCTCATGAGACTTATGTGTGCTCGCACTCGCTCATATCTAGTCTATCGGTGCTAAGCTCAAATTTTATCTTCTTATCTTTTAGAGTTGACTCATTACATTATGGAAGCTTGCTTCTAGTTACGAGGTTTACTTACTCTATGGATGAATGGTCATCCCTATCTTTACTTGATGATTATGCTCTTAAGACTTTACTTTATCATCATGGTGCGAGTGAGACTGGTCTCACAGACTATAGCACCCTCTTATGTGAGTATTATTGATGCAACTATTAAGTGTTCTTGAGACTCGTCTCACTTGTTTCTAACACTCTATATTAGGTCAATTTTATAACTTAAGTATTAGTTATCTCTTTACTCACCTTAACTTGTTCAGTCACTTACTAACCTTATATCATTGTTTATGATATTTATCGATTCTTTGTAAGATTTTTGGCGTTACAAGTTGTGTGGATAGGGTATGTTGGGACTTGTCCCCTTTGACTGACATACCCTATGTTATGAGTTTATTGAATTGATAATGCGATCACTTTACATCTTTTGAATCTATTGGTACTAGCCCATTTGTTGGCACAAAATCATATTAGATATTAACACAAGCCAATTCGGTCATTAATGGATACAATATAGCTATCTAACATGTTTAAACAAGTCAACATATAACCTTTAATTAACATATAAAAGCAATTCACGAATAACTCATAATCAACTCATATTCTCAATCACAAATATGTATTATAACATTCAACGTTCATGTAAATAACACCCTAGCATGCGGATCTAATCACGTGTATTTCACTAGACATATAATCACTTAAACACACATATAATATCAGTTAACACCACATACAACCAGCAATGCATCGAGAATAATACTACTATACTACAAGAATTAGAAATCGGGAGAACTAGGGAGGTGAACATGAGATTCGATGGTGCAACCCTAGTTTCAATATTCTTGAAGTAAAAACTTTTGAAAAGCCTCTTGGAGATAGAATTCCATGAGATAAAACCCATACCTTGCTGTTGAATTAAATCTACGAAGATCACTACAAACATTGCACGAAGGAACCTTGAACGTTCTTTTTAGTCGCCTAGGGTTTGGTCACTGTCTCTTGTTCTTGCTTTGGACGTTAATGGTGAACAACTTTTAGGTCTAGATCTTTGTAAGAAAGGATTGTTAACTAAGTTAATTTAGATTATATACTTAACTAAAATAGCTTAGGTAGTCAATTATCCAAAACGCCCTTCCTAGATTGACTAGGTTTAGAGAACTCTTAGGATTTACCGATTTTTCTCTTGTTTTAGTTGTAGAATTTTCTTGGAGTGAATAACGTGTCTAATCCTTTAAAACTGAATGTTAACTAATTCTACTTGGACTATATAACCTAATTAAGGTATACCAATTAGCTAATTACAAAAACGTCCCTCCTAGATTGACTAGGATTAGAAAATTCTTGACTTGACCCTTTTTTGCTGTCTTTCCTAGTAGTTTCGGATTTTTCCTATTATTTTAACTAATTAAGTTGATAAATTAATTAGTTAAATAGTCTAGGGTAATTACCAAAGTACCCCTAAGTTGTTAGGACAATAACCAACTCTTTGGACCATCCTAGGTTAGGTACTAGGTTGTCCCTAAGTTAGTTAAGTTAGTTAGGTGTCACCCGACAAGGTCCTAGGTTGTCGGGTGTCTTGGCTGGTCGTTATTTGTCGGTCTTGGGGTAGTTAGTCAGTTAGTTTAGTTAGTTAGGGCCTATGGTAGGTTAGAGGGCCTGGTCCCATGCGTTTGGATCCGCATGTGTGTGTGTCCCCCAACCGCCCTAACCGAATTAGTTAGGGTGGTCACCTCGGCTGTTCTTGACCATGTGCTAGCCCATGTGCTTCTTGAATTTTCCTAACTAACTATTTGGAAGGCTCATTTGGAATATCTAGTTATTGTCCGTCCTTGGGCACTGCTTACTCTACATGATCATTTTAACTGGTTATGTGCTATGATATCTAGGCTTGACACTTGGATGCCTCATATTTCATTGTGCACAACTTATAAATTAATATTTTATCTTAGGGTCTTCATTGCAGGTACAATTTCTAAACAAGCTTGGAATATGTTTCGATTACTTGGATATTATTATAAAATTTGGCTAATGCCCCTTAGCCAATTTTCTATACTATGCCCAATATTTATCAATAATGGGCATCGGGATGCCTATGTACCCCCAATACGCATTCTTAAAGACCTATTGGGCTCTTCACTAGAAACGTATTTTTTCTGGAATGTTACAAATAAGGACCTTTATCATAAGATTTCAAGAAACACAGTACAAGTCAACTATCACAAATAAAACATACTCCATATTAAACAAATAAGCCTTTTTCATCACTTTAGACTCCCTACCTAAGGTTACTCTAAGACTCACTTGAGTAAGACAAGAAGAGAACACCAATACGCCCTCTTCAAGCACAAATAAGTGTTCCTCAAATCTACCCTATATAAGAGATTTTCTATTCAAACATACTTTATTAAGTGAACAATATTCCTTAGAAACCATTTAAGATACAAGTAACCAATTAGGGACTTCACATTATGGTCTTAGAAGACCTAAGGAACTCATCCAAGCACCTTCAAGGCCTACTCATGCCATGTGTAGATAGCGTCCCATTTCACTACACACATGTTGTAGAATCTGTCCAATACTAGAGTGCACATCCCACATAATTAGAATAGACATTAACCGACATAGATCATACTAGCTAGGTGTTACAGCCTCAAAATGAGCTAGGTTGAACTAGAGACTAACATGTGTGTAATGAGGTTTTAAAGTACTAAAATGGTTAATAACAATATTTATAGGCAGTGTATAAAGTTTGGAAGTGTTTGGAGGTCAAACGTCCATGACGTCCAAACCTACGATTTTCCCTTTTTAAGTCTGGTAAAGACTCATTCGAGTAAATCTTCGTATTCGAGAGCCCTACATGGCTGGACCCAACCTTTCCTAGCTCAACTAACTCCCTAAGTTTGTTGGCTTGGTTGTAACAAGGGTTTAGAGGTCTGGTTCTACGCGCATCAATCCGTGTGAACCCGGTCTAATCGTAGGCATTCTAGACACATTACACATTACTTATCATATCCATTTTTAGGGTTGTTACATTATCCCCCCTTAGGAACATTCGTCCCCGAATGACACTACTCTTTACTAACACTAAGTAAGTCATCTATAGAACGTATGCATACATAGGTAATTCAATACTCCCCATTGGTGAATATTTGATTCACATATTAACATAATGGTGCACATCCTTGAAACCTACTAATAGCTTCACATTAATTGACTAAGGAACTCTTTCCTAAACTAGTCTCATCCAAAGCATACAACATAAGTAAACATATAAGTCGTACAAATCAGCAACCAACATGATGACTCAAACATATTAACCTCATACTAGTGCATAAGCACCATACACAGTCAAATATATGAAAGAGTAATTAAGGCTACGCACCCGAGACTTCACCATAAGTGCCTTCCCCTACACTCCTAGACTTGAGTTCGAAGAATCGTTGCCTCCTTGGAGCCTCTTCACTTGGACCATTAGGCCGAACTCTCTCTTTCCCTTATTCTTGACTTCTCCTATTCGGACAATCCTTCACCATGTGACCCGGTTTGCCACAACTGTAACAAGCGTTAGTGCCCATCATACACTCTCCTCCATGCAGTTTGCCACACTTCCTGCAAGGTGGTCTCTCGTGAGGTGTATCTACTTCATTGTTTCTCTTAACTCTAGACTCGGAATTCCTATCATAGCGAGACTTGGATGAACTTGACTCTCCTTGGTGGGAGAATCCCTTCTTAAACCTGGGCTGCTCACGAACACCAAATTTGTTTCTGTGGCCTCCATGGATGGGACCTGCCTCATCTTGAGGCTTAGGCCTCCTAGAATCACGAACGCTCCTCTTCTTCCGGCTGTCCTCTACCTGCTGGACATGCACCATCAACCTGGAGAGGTCCATGTTATAATGGAGCATCGCAGACCGACACTCCTCTTCCAGATCTCCATTGATTCCTTTGAGGAACCTGCTCATCTCATCCCTACTATTAGATACAAGGGAAGTAACATACTTGGATAGTTTAACAAACTTCAGTACTCATCTCATCCTTGCTGTTAGATATAAAGGAAAGTAGCGTACCTGGATAGTTTAACAAACTTCAGGGAATACTCCCTAACTGTCACTGATCCCTGCTTAAGGTTGATAAAATCGTCAACCTTTGCCTCCCTCATCTCCCTGGGAAAGAATCTCTCCAGGAAGGCTGTCTTAAATAGATCCCAAGTGACCGGAAGTCCGCCCAAAGCTCGGCTATCCTGCCACATCTTGCACCAAGTCTGTGCTACATCCTTGAGCTGATAGGAAGCCAGCTCAGTCTTCTCAGTATCTGTGGCCCCCATAGCCACCAAAATCTTATGCACCTCATCCACAAACTCCTAGGGATACTCTGAAGTCTTAGACCCCGTGAAAATAGGAGGATTCATCCTCGTAAAATCTCTTAGCCTGTCAGCCATGCTACGAACCGGTGGGTTCTCCCTCTGAACTCTGTCGGTTGACCTGGGCAGTCATGGCCTGGGCCTGCACAGTGATGGCATATGCCATCTGGGATAGAGATGCCTGCACCTCCGCATCATTCTACCCAGCTGGGTTAACCAGCATAGCCACTCCTCCAGCTGGAGCCTGGGGTGGAACTTGATTGCCCCCAGCATCTGCTCCTCCTCTCCTCTGATCAACGTTCCTCCTAGTATTCATTCTCTGAAAACAATAAGAATTGATGTTAGTCACGCTCATAACACCAAGAAATCAGACATTAGGAAAAGCACGATAAGATCAGAAGAAGGGAAATTTTCCTACGCATCATGCAGTCTCTAATTCAGGATAGTGGTGCACTTCACTACCATAACTTAGAAACTACTCAATGTGGTTGGTGTGAACTTATTATTCTCTTAATTTAACCTAGTGCTCTGATACCAACTTTGTCACGACTGGAATCTAGACCCCATACGAGACCGGCGTCGTTGACCTCTTAGAGGTCGCAGACAAGCCAACTTACGTCATTCTTACTTCATCTAGGTTAATTTTAGCGGAAAATTTGAAACTTTTTGTTTCTTAACATGCATAAAGGTCATTCTACTTACATTCATAATGTTCACAATCAAACATCTAACATTAAGATTATCAACTGAATGAAATAGTTCAATACTGCATTAAATGTATAATTGCCAAAATGGCACCAATACAATCTCTGAAATAAAAATGGAAAGAAACACTAGTGGAACATACTCCACTAGCTAAAGCATGCATCTAAGCTAGATAGTAACGGTAGACATCCTCATGAGGGCCTACCAAGTCCGGATGAAAGCTCCACGTCCGGATATCTGCAATGACAACCTGTAAGCTCTAGCGTCCACCTGTGCCTGCACCTAAAAATATAAAGTTGTATGGGATTAGTACACACTTGTACTAAGTATGGGTATATGCAAGCACACACCAAGCACATGCATGAGTAAGAATAGCTCTTACATGCATGAGTAAGAATAGCTCTTTGCTAACATCATGATTATGGAAAGTCAAGTCAGTGGACTTGCCAAATTGGGATTAGGAAAGTGAGTGAGCATTCCAAATTTGGATTAGGAAAGTTAGTAAGCTTTCCAAATTTGGATTAGGAAAGTCATACCATGAGAGTAACATGCGTCATCATACTTATCATATTGCACACAACACATAACATCTTACACATAGCACATATCATATTGAATATAGCACATAAAATCTTTCATATCATTCATTCATATGCCATATGACATTGGAATCATGGACTTAACGTCAAGACTTCCCAAAATGAGGGCTCAACATATGGGACCTCAACTAGGGAGCCTTTTTTAGAAAACACGGAGTCTGCTTCATTCATTCATACGTACTTCATTTCATTCATTTATAAGCTAGTGTAAACACCAACTATACCTAGGATGTAGTTTAAGACTCTCATCGGGTTTGTTGTGCAATGATCAAGAATAACCTAGTGTTATTACTTGAGTCTAGCTCACCCCTTGATTATCCTGTCCTAACACCTTTGGTATCGTTCATTTCATTATGTGTATCATTTGAGGCTGGCCTCATTCATTCATTGAGAACTTTAACTTTAATCGACATAGATCATTTGAGCATCATGAAATCCAGTGTCTCCCCCACACCGAAAAGAGGTGGAATCACCGGCCAAAGTGACCCAAAACATTCTAGCGTACATGGGAATTGAACCCCGCTAGATCCCTATATTGGCAGTATAGGTTTGAAGACTAGGAGATATAAGGAGACCCATACCCGGCTTGCCAGACAGTCTCATCTCATGAGAGTTACGTGAACCTCCGCCGTTCCCTAAAGAAGGCATCACCACTCATAGCTAGTATATCGGTACTCATTATAAATTTCCATTACATTCAACTCAAACATCATGGAAGTTGGCTTCTAGTATGAGGACATCATAGCTCAATAGATGATTTATCATCTCATCATTAGTACTAAGTGTGTTAATCTCAATACTTTCATTAGAGTGTTCATAGAGACTGGTCTCTTCATTAACTTTACACTCTCATAGGTGAGTACGTTTTGGTAACATTTACTTAGA
>JABWTJ010001132.1:0-120457 GCA_016801875.1 Solanum sitiens
GGGGATCGGAGTGTCACGTTCCGACACATAGTATTAGGGGATCGGGTGTCACGAACCGACACGTAGAATTAGGGGATCGGAGTGTCACGTTCCGACACATAGTATTAGGGGATCATGTGTCACGAACCGACACGTAGAATTAGGGGATCGGAGTGTCAAGTTCCGACACATAGTATTAGGGGATCGGGTGTCACAAACCGACACGTAGAATTAGGGGATCGGAGTGTCATGTTCCGACACATAGTATTAGGGGATCGGGTGTCACGAACCGACACGTAGAATTAGTGGATCGGAGTGTCACGTTCCGACACATAGAGTAGGGATCGGAGTAGTGTCAACGTACAGACACAAGAGGGAAGAAAGCTACTGAATCGTTTGAGAGATGTTAATATACTCAATGTAATGAACCTAATTTCCCAAATGAGTGTGGTATTGAGGCTTGAGTCCTCATGGATGAACTTGGTAGTACTTATTGATGATTATAGTACTTGTTGCTACATGTTGAGTATTGTAGTTGATTTATGATATGAACTGATATATACTGTTTTCTATTTTGAGTTGGCCGATGATACCTACTCAGTACTTGTGTTTTGTACTGACCCCCTACTTGTTGTTTCTTTCTTTGTTATTTGGGGAATGCAGCAAACGTACCGTCGTCTTCAACTCAGCAGCAATTCTAGCCAGTCTTCACTACACCGGATTTCAGGGTGAGCTAATGCTTCTAGCTTGGACTGGATCTTCTCTTCAATGTCTTGATGCCTTGAACTTCCGGCATGGACTAGCCTTTTATTTATTTTAGCTTCTTAGATACTTTTAGATTAGTAACTTGATTATAGATGTTCTTGTGATGATGACTTCCAGATTTTGGGGATAATGAGTTTTAAGTCTTCCGCTTTGTATTTTGTTCAATATGTTGGGGTTTTAGATTGGTTGGTTCGCTCACATAGTAGGATAAGTGTGGGTGCCACTCGCGGCTCGATTTTGGGTCGTGACATTAGGGTTTTGGGTTTATGCTTTCGATTAGCGTTAGAGTTAAGGTTATGGTTAAGGTTAGGGTTAGATTTTTCTTTTTTTTTAGGTTTAGAGGTTTAGGATTTGGATTTAAGGTTAAATATCAATGGTTTAGTGCTTAATGTTTCGGTTTTGGTATTTTGGGCTTGGAACTTAGGGTTTGTGGTGGGGTTAGGGTTAGAGTTAATATTAGGGTTAGGGTTAGGGTTTATGTTGTTTTTTAAGTTTTAGGGTTTGGGATTAAGGATTTGAGTTGCAATATCTATGGTTTAGTGTTTAATGTTAGGGTTTTGGTATTTGGGGATTTGGGTTTAGGCTTTAGGGTTAAGAGTTAGGGTTAGGGTTCGTGTTAGAGATATGGTTTGGGTTAGGGTTTAGGGTTTAAGGTTTTGGTGTATAGGATTTTTTGCTTAACATCTACGGTTTAGTGTTTAATGTTTGGGTTTTGGTATTTTGGTCTTGGTGTTTTGGGTAATTCTTTAAGGGTTATGGTTCGGGTTAGGGTTTGAGTTAGGGTTAAGGTTAGGGTTAGGGTTTAGTTTTTTTTAGGTTTTGAGCTTTGTGGATTAGGATTTAATGTTTAAAATCTATGGATTCGTGTTCAATGTTTGGGTTTTCGTATTTTGGACTTAGGGATTTTTTTGGACATTTTTTTGGACTTAGGGTTTAGGGTTTAGGGTTTTGGTTTAGGGTTAGGGTTAGAGTGTAGGTTTTGTTTTAGTTTTTATGGTTCAAGGTTTAGCATTTGAGGTTTAAAATTTATGGTTAAGTAATTAATGTGTGTGTTTTGGTATTTTGGGCTTAGGGTTTCGAGTATATGGTTTAGGGTTAGGGTTAGGGTTAGGGTTTTCATTTTTTTAGCTTTTTGGGCTTAGGGTTTAGGATTTGAGGTTAAATATCAATGGTTTAGTGTGTAATGTTTGGGTTTCGGTATTTTGGGCTTGAGATTTAGGCATTATGGTAGGGTTATAGTTAGGGTTAATGTTATGGTTAGGGTTTGGTTTTTGTTTCTTTTTTAGGTTTTAGGGTTTGGGGTTAAGAATATGAGTTGTAGTATCTATTGTGTAGTGTTTAATGTTAGGGTGTAGTTTTTTTTAGGTTTTATGGTTTAGGGTTTATTATTTGAGGTTTTTTAAATTTATGGTTTAATATTTAATGTTTGCGAATGGTATTTTGGGCATAGAGTATCGAGTTTATGGTTAGTGTTAGGGTTATATATATATATATATATATATATTTGGGTTTAGGGTTTAGGATTTGAGGATTAATATCAATGGTTTATTGTATAATGTTTGTGTTTTTTGTTTTTTGGACTTGGGGTTTAGGGTTTAGGGTAGGGGTAGGGGTAGGGTTAATGTTAGGGTTTAAATTCTTTTTTAGGTTTTATGGTTTGGGGTTAAGGATTAATTTTAATATCTATGGTTAAGCGTTTAATGTTCGGGTTTTGGTATTTTGGGCTTAGGGTTTAGGGTTTAGGGTTTAAATTATGGTTAAAGATAGGGTTAGGGTTAGGGATAGTGTTAGAGTTAGGGTTATGTTTTTTTTAGGTTTTAAGTTTTGGGGTTTAGGAGTTTTGGTTTAAAATGTATGGTTTAGTGTTTAATGTTTGGGTTTTGGTATTTTTGGCTTAGGGTTTTGGGTTAATGGCTTAGGGTTAGGGTTATGGTTAAGGTTAGGGTTAGGGTTAGGGTTAGGGTTTTGTGTTTTTAATTTTTTTGGATTTATGGTTTAGGATTTGAGGTTTAATATCAATGGTTTATTATTTAATGTTTGGGTCTTGGTATTTTGGACTTGCGGTTTTGGGTTTAGGGTAGTGTTAGGGTTAGGGTTAATGTTAGGGTTAGTGTTAGGGTTTAAGTTGTATTTTAGTTTTTAGGGTTTGGAGTTAAGGATTTGAGTTGTAATATCTATGACTTAGTGTTTAATGTTCGGATTTTGGTATTTTGGGCTTAGGGTTTAGGGCTTAGGGAATAGAATTAGGGTTAAGGATTGGGTTAAGAATACGGTTCGTGTTCAAGATAGGGTTAGAGTTAGGGTTTATGTTTTTTTTTAGGTTTTAAGTTTTGGGGTTTAGGATTTTTGGTTTAAAATGTATTTTTTAGTGTTTAATGTTTGGGTTTTAGTAATTTTAGCTTGGGGTTTTGGGTTAAGGGTTTAGGGTTTAGGGTTTAGGGTTATGGTTATGGTTAGGATTAGGGTTATTGTGTAGGTTTTGTTTTAGGTTTCATGGTTCAAGGTTTAGCAATTGAGGTTCAAAATATGTAGTTCAGTGTTTAATGTTTGGGTTTTGGTATTTTGGTCTTAGGATTTTGAGTGTATGCTTTAGATTAGTGTTAGAGTTAAGGTTATGGTTAGGGTTAGGTTTTTGGATTTTTTTGTTTTTTAGGTTTAGGGTTTAGATTTGAGGTTAAATATCAATGGTTTAGTGTTTAATGTTTGGGTTTTGGTATTTTGGGCTTGGAACTTAGGGTTTATGGTGGGGTTATGGTTAGAGTTAATATTAGGGTTAGGGCTAGGGATTAGGTTGTTTTTTAGGTTTTAGGGTTAAGGATTTGAGTTGCAATATCTATGGTTTAGTGTTTAATGTTAGGGTTTTGGCATTTTGCGATTTGGGTTTAGGGTTTAGGGTTTAGCGTTAAGGTTAGGGGTTAGGGTTTTGGGTTTTAGGGTATAGGATTTTTTGTTTAAAATCTATAGTTTAGTGTTTAATGTTTGGGTTTTGGTATTTTGGTCTTGGGGTTTTGGGGTAATGATTTAAGGGTTATGGTTCGGGTTTGGGTTAATGTTTGGTTTTTTTAGGTTTTAGGGTTTATGGTTTAGGATTTAATGTTTAAAATATATGGTTTAGTGTTTATTGTTTGGGTTTTTGTATTTTGGACATAGTTTTTTTTGGACATTTTTTTTGGACTTAGGGTTTAGGGTTTAGGGTTTTCGTTTAGGGTTAGGGTTAGGGTTAGTGTGTAGGTTTTGTTTTAGTTTTTATGGTTTAGGGTTTATCATTTGAGGTTTAAAATCTATGGTTAAGTATTTAATGTGTGGCTTTTGGTATTTTGGGATTAGGGTTTTGAGTATATGGTTTAGGGTTAGGGTTTTCATTTCTTTAGGTTTTTGGGCTTAGGGTTTAGGATTTGAGGTTAAATATCAATGGTTTAGTGTTTAATGTTTGTCTTTCGGTATTTTGGGCTTGTGGTTTAGGGATTATGGTAGGGTTATAGTTAGGGTTAGGGTTAGGGTTTTGGTTGTTTTTTAGGTTTTTGGGTTTGGGGTTAACAATTTTGAGTTGTAGTATCTATGGTATAGTGTTTAATGTTAGGCTGTAGTTTTTTTTTTGGTTTTATGGTTCAGGGTTTAGCATTTGAAGTTTAAAATTTACGGCTTAATATTTAATGTTTATGAATGTTATTTTGGGCTTATGGCATCGGGTGTATAGTTTATTGTTAGGGTTAGGGTTAAGGTTAGGCTTAGGGTTTAGGGATTTGTATTTTTTTTAGATTTTTGGGTTTAGGGTTTAGGATTTGAGGTTTAGTATCAATGGTTTAGTGTTTAATGTTTGGGTTTTGGTATTTTTTACTTGGTGTTTAGTGTTTAGAGTAGGGTTAAGGTTAGGGTTAGGGTTTAGGTTTTTATTAAGGTTTAGGGTTAGGGTTAAGGATAAGGTTAGAATTAGTGTTAAGGATAAGGTTAGGGTTAGGGTTAGGGTTAGTTTTTTTTTTCCAGGTTTTAGGTTTTGGGGTTTAGGATTTTTGATTTAAATCTATAGTTAAGAGTTTAAAGTTTGGGTTTTTGTATTTTGGACTTGGGGTTTGGGTTAATTGTTAGGGTTAGTATTAGGGTTAAGGTTAGGGTTGGGGTTTTGGTTTTTTTAGGCTTTAGGGTTTGTGGTTTAGGATTTGATGTTTAAATCTATGGTTCAGTGTTTAATGTTTGGGTTTTCCTATTTTGCACTTTGTGTTTTTTTTTGGACTTTTTTTTGGAATTAGAGTTTAGTGTTTAGCATTAAGGGTTAGGGTTAAGGTTAGGATTAGGGTTAGGGTGTAGATTTTATTTTAGGTTTTATGGTTTAGGGTTTAGAATTTGAGGTTTAAAATCTATGATTTAGAATTTAATGTTTGGGCATTGGTATTTGGGCTAAGGGTTTTGAGTTTAATGTTAAGGGTTAGGGTTAGGGTTAAGGTTTGGGTTTGGATTTTGTTTTTTTTATAAATTTTTGGGGCTTAGGGTTTAGGATTTGAGGTTAAATATCAATTGTTTAGTGTTTAATATTTGGGTTTTGGTATTTTGGGCTTGGGTTTTAGTGTTAATGGTAGGGTTAGAGTTAGGGTTAATGTTAGGGTTAGGGTTAGGGCTTAGGTCGTTTTTTATGTTTCATAGTTGGGGTTAACAATTTGAGTTTTAATATCTATGGTATAGTATTTAATGTTAGGGTTTTGGTCTTTTGGACTTTGGGTTTAGGGTTTAGGGTTTAGGGTTAGGTTAAGGATAAGGTTAGGGTTAGTGTTCGTGTTAGGGATATAGTTAGAGTTATGGTTTAGAGTTTTTTTTTAGGTTTTAGGTGTTGGGGTTTAGGATTTGAGGTTTAAAATCATTGGTGTAGTTTTTAATGTTTGAATTTTCGTATTTTGGTATTGGGTTTTTTTTTGGACTTTTTTTTTTTCGAATTTAGGGTTTATGGTTAGGGTTAGGGTTAGGATCAATGTTAGGGTGTAGGTTTCTTTTAGATTTAATGGTTTAGAGTTTAGTATTTGCGGTTTAAAATTTATGGTTTATTATTTAATGTTTGGGAATTGTATTTTGGGCTTAGGGTATCAGATTTATGGTTTATTGTAAGGGTTAGGGTTAGGGTTAGGGTTAGGTTTTTTTTTTATTTTATATTTTTGCGTCTATGGTTTAGGATTTGAGGTTTAATATCAATGGTTAATTGTTTAATGTTTGGGTTTTTGTATTTTTGACTTGGGGTTTAGGGTTTAGGGTAGGGTTAGGGTTAGCGTTAATGTAAGGGTTAGGGTTGATGTAAGGGTTAGGGTTATGGTTTAAGTTGTTTTTTAGGTTTTAGGGTTTGGGGTTAAGGATTTGAATTTTAATATCTATGTTTTAGTGTTTAATGTTTGGATTTTGGTACTTTTGGCTTAGGGTTTAGGGTATAGGATTTAGAATTAGGGTTAACGATAGGGTCATGGATAGGGTTCGTGTTAGGGATAGGGTTAGAGTTAGGGTTTATGTTTTTTTTAGGTTTTAAGTTTTTGGGTTTAGGAGTTTTGGTTTAAAATGTATGGTTTGGTATTTAATGTTTGGGTTTGGTATTTTTGGCTTGGGGTTTCTGGTCAATGATTTAGTGTTAGGGCTAGGGCTAGGGTTAGGGTTAGGGTTAGGGTTAGGGTTTTGTGTTTTTTATTATATTTTTGGGTTTAGGGTTTAGGACTTGAGGTTTAATATCAATGCTTTATTGTTTAATGTTTTGGTTTTGGTATTTGGGACTTGGGGTTTAGGATTTAGGGTAGGGTTAAGGTTATTGTTAGGGTTAGGGTTAGGTTTTAAGTTGTATTTTAGGTTTTAGGGTTTGGGGTTAAGGATTTTAGTTGTAATATCTACGGTTTAGTGCTTAATGTTAGTATTTTTATATTTTGGGGTTAGAGTTTAGGGTTTAAAGTTTAGAATTAGAGATAAGGATAGGGTTAGGGTTCGTGTTAGGGATAGGGTTAGAGTTAGGGTTTATGTTTTCTTAGGTTTTAAGTTTTGTGGTTTAGGATTTTTGGTTTAAAATGTATGGTTTAGTGTTTAATGTTTGGGTTTTGGTACTTTTGGCCTAGGGTTTTGGGTTAATTGTGTAGGGTTAGACTTAGGTTTAAGGTTAGGGTTAGGGTTAGGGTTAGGGTTTAGGGTTTTTAGGTTTTAGGGTTTGTGGTTTATGATTTGATGATTATAATATATGGTTTAGTGTTTAAAGTTTTGGTTTTCGTGTTTTGGACTTGGGGTTATTTTGGACTTTTTTTTGGACTTAGGGTTTAAGGATTAGGGTTTAGGTTTAGGTTTAGGTTTAGGATTAGGATTAGGGTGTAGCTTTTGTTTTAGGTTTTATGGATTTGGGTTTCGCAATTGAGGTTCAAAATATGTGGTTAAGTATTGAATGTTTGGTCTTTGGTATTTTGGGCTTAGGGTTTTGAGTTTGGGGTTAGGAATTTGAGTTGTAATATCTATGGTATAGCATTTAATGTTAGGGTTTTAGTCTTTTGGACTTCGGGTTTAGGGTTTAGGGTTAGGTTAAGGATAAGGTTAGGGTTAGTGTTCGTGTTAGGGATATAGTTAGAGTTATGGTTTAGAGTTTTTTTTAGGTTTTAGGTGTTGGGGTTTAGGATTTGAGGTTTAAAATCATTGGTGTAGTTTTTAATGTTTGAATTTTTGTATTTTGGAATTAGGGTTTTTTTTGGACTTTTTTTTTTTGAATTTAGGGTTTAGGGTTAGGGTTAGGTTTAGGATCAATGTTAGGGTGTAGGTTTCTTTTAGATTTAATGGTTCAGAGTTTAGTATTTGTGGTTTAAAATTTATGGTTTATTATTTAATGTTTGGGAATTGTATTTTGGGCTTAGGGTATCAGGTTTATGCTGTATTGTAAGGGTTAGGGTTAAGGTTAGGGTTAGAGTTAGGGTTAGGGTTATTTACTTTTTTTATATATTTTTGCGTCTATGGTTTAGGATTTGAGGTTTAATATCAATGGTTAATTATTTAATGTTTGGGTTTTTGTATTTTTCACTTGGGGTTTAGGGTTTAGGGTAGGGTTAGGGTTAGGGTTAATGTAAGGGTTAGGGTTATGGTTTAAGTTGTTTTTTAGGTTTTAGGGTTTGGGGTTAAGGGTTTTGTGTTTTTTATTATATTTTTGGGTTTAGGGTTTAGGACCTGAGGTTTAATATCAATGGTTTATTGTTTAATGTTTAGGTTTTGGTATTTGGGACTTGGGGTTTAGGATTTAGGGTAGGGTTAGGGTTATTGTTAGGGTAAGGGTTAGGGTTTAAGTTGTATTTTAGGTTTTAGGGTTTGGGGTTAAGGATTTGAGTTGTAATATCTATGGTTTAGTGTTTAATGTTAGTATTTTTATATTTTGGGGTTAGGGTTTAGGGCTTAAGGTTTAGAATTAGAGCTAAGGATAGGGTTAGGGTTAGGGTTCGTGTTAGGGATAAGGTTAGAGTTAGGGTTTATGTTTTTTTAGGTTTTAAGTTTTGTGGTTTAGGATTTTTGGTTTAAAATGTATGGTTTAGTGTTTAATGTTTGGGTTTTTATATTTTTGGCTTATGGTTTCGGGTTAATTGTGTAGGGTTAGACTTAGGTTTAAGGTTAGGGTTAGGGTTAGGGTTAGGGTTTAGGATTTTTAGGTTTTAGGGTTTGTGGTTTAGGATTTGATGATTATAATATATGGTTTAGTGTTTATTGTTTGGATTTTCGTGTTTTGGACTTGGGGTTATTTTGGACTTTTTTTTGGACTTAGGGTTTAAGGTTTAGGGTTTAGGTTTAGGGTTAGGGTTAGGATTAGGGTTAGGGTGTAGCTTTTGTTTTAGGTTTTATGGATGGGGGTTTTGCAATTGAGGTTCAAAATATGTGGTTAAGTATTGAATGTTTGGGCTTTGGTATTTTGGGCTTAGGGTTTTGAGTTTATGGTTTAGGATTAGTGTTAGGGTTAAGGTTAAGGTTAGGGTTAGGGTTAGGGTTAGAGTTAGTTTTTTTTTTTAATTTAGGTTTTTGGGTTTAGGGTTTTAAATTTGAGGTTAAATATCAATGGTTTGGAGTATAATCTTTGGGTTTTGAAATTTTGGGCTTGGGACTTAGGGTTTAGGGTGGGGTTAGGGTTAGAGTTAATATTAGGGTTAGGGTTAGGGCTTAGGTTATATTTTAGGTTTTAGGGTTTGGGGTTAAGAATTTGAGTTGCAATATCTATGGTTTAGTGTTTAATGTTAGGGTTTTGGCATTTTGGGATTTGGGTTTAGGGTTTAGGGTTTAGCGTTAAGGTTAGGGTTCGTGTTAGGGTTAGGGTTTACGGTTTTCGGTTTTGGGGTGGAGGATTTTTTTTTTAAAATCTATGGTTTAGTGTTTAATGTATGGGTTTTGGTATTTTGGTCTTGGGGTTTTGGGGTAATGGCTTAAAGGATAGGGTTAGGATTAAGGTTAGGGTTATGGTTTGGGTTAGGGTTAGGGTTTAGGGTTTTTTAGGTTTTAGGGTTTGTGGTTTAGGATGTAATGTTTAAAATCAATGGTTTAGTGCTTACTGTTTGGGTTTTCATATTTTGGACTTAGGGTTTTTTTGGACATTCTTTTTGGTCTTAGGGTTTAGGGATTAGGGTTTACTGTTAGGGTTAGAGTTAGGATTAGGGTTAGGGTATAGGTTTTGGTTTAGTTTTTATGGTTTAGGGTTTAGCATTTGAGGTTTAAAATATATTGTGTAGTATTTAATGTTTGGGTTTGGGTATTTTGGGCTTAGGGTTTCTAGTTATGGTTAGGGTTAGGGTTATTTTTTAGGTTTTTGGGCTTAGGGTTTAGGATTTGAAGTTAAATATCAATGGTTTAGTGTTTAATGTTTGGGTTTAGGTATTTTGGGCTTGATGCTTAGAGTTTCTGGTAGGGTTAGAGTTAGGGTTAATGGTACGGTTAGGGTTAGTTTTTTTTTTTTCCAGGTTTTAGGTTTTGGGGTTTAGGATTTTTGGTTTAAATCTATAGTTAAAGGTTTAATGTTTGGGTTTTGGTATTTTGGACTTGGGGTTTGGGTTAATGGTTAGGGTTAGTATTAGGGTTAAGGTTAGGGTTAGGGTTAGGGTTGGGGTTTTGGTTTTATTAGGCTTTAGGGTTTGTGGTTTAGGATTTGATGTTTAAATATACGATTCAGTGTTTAATGTTTGGGTTTTCCTATTTTGCACTTTGGGATTTTTTTTGGACTTTTTTTTTGGAATTAGGGTTTAGGGTTTAGGATTAAGGGTTAGGGTTTAAGGTTAGGATTAGGGTTAGGGTGTAGATTTTGTCTTAGGTTTTATGGTTCAGGGTTTAGAATTTGAGGTTTAAAATCTATAATTTAGTATTTAATGTTTGGGCTTTGGTATTTTGGGCTTAGGGTTTTGAGTTTATGGTTAAGGGTTAGGGTTAGGGTTAAGGTTTGGGTTTGGTTTTTTTTTTAAAAAGTCTTTTTTGGGGCTTAGGGTTTAGGATTTGAGGTTAAATATCAATTGTTTAGTGTTTAATATTTGGGTTTTGGTATTTTGGGCTTGGGGTTTAGTGTTAATGGTAGGGTTAGAGTTAGGGTTAATGTTAGGGTTAGGGTTAGGGCTTAGGTCATTTTTTATGTTTCATAGTTTGGGGTTAAGAATTTAAGTTGTAATATCTATGGTATAGTATTTAATGTTAGGGTTTTGGTCTTTTGCAGTTCGCGTTTAGGGTTTAGGGTATAGGGTTAGGTTAAGGATAAGGTTAGGGTTAGTGTTCGTGTTAGGGATATAGTTAGAGTTATGGTTTAGAGTTTTTTTTTAGGTTTTAGGTGTTGGGGTTTAGGATTTGAGGTTTAAAATCATTGGTGTAGTTTTTAATGTTTGAATTTTTGTATTTTGGAATTAGGGTTTTTTTTTGACTTTTTTTTTTAATTTATGGTTTAGGGTTAGGGTTAGGGTTAGGATCAATGTTAGGGTGTAGGTTTCTTTTAGATTTAATGGTTCAGAGTTTAGTATTTGTGTTTTAAAATTTATGGTTTATTATTTAATGTTTGGGAATTGTATTTTGGGCTTAGGGTATCAGGTTTATGGTTTATTGTAAAGGTTAGGGTTAGAGTTAGGGTTAGGGTTATTTTTATTTTTTTTATATATTTTTGCGTCTATGGTTTAGGATTTGAGGTTTAATATCAATGGTTAATTGTTTAATGTTTGGTTTTTTGTATTTTTGACTTGGGGTTTAGGGTTAATGTAAGGGTAGGGTTAGGGTTAGGGTTAATGTAAGGGTTAGGGTTATGGTTTAAGTTGTTTTTTAGGTTTTAGGGTTTGGGGTTAAGGGTTTTATGCTTTTTATTATATTTTTGGGTTTAGGGTTTAGGACTTGAGGTTTAATATCAATGGTTTATTGTTTAATGTTTAGGTTTTGGTATTTGGGACTTGGGGTTTAGGATTTAGGGTAGGGTTAGGGTTATTGTTAGGGTAAGGGTTAGGGTTTAAGTTGTATTTTAGGTTTTATGGTTTGGGGTTAAGGATTTGAGTTGTAATATCTATGGTTTATTGTTTAATTTTAGTATTTTTATATTTTGGTTTTAGGGTTTAGGGTTTAAGGTTTAGAATTAGAGTTAAGGATAGGGTTAGGGTTAGGGTTAGAGTTAGGGTTTATGTTTTTTTAGGTTTTAAGTTTTGTGGTTTAGGATTTTTGGTTTAAAATGTATGGTTTAGTGTTTAATGTTTGGGTTTTGGTATTTTTGGCTTAGGGTTTCGGGTTAATTGTGTAGGGTTAGACTTAGGTTTAAGGTTAGGGTTAGGGTTAGGGTTAGTGTTTAAGGTTTTTAGGTTTTAGGGTTTGTGGTTTAGGATTTGATAATTATAATATATGGTTTAGTGTTTATTGTTTGGGTTTTTGTGTTTTGGACTTGGGGTTATTTTGGACTTTTTTTGGACTTAGGGTTTAAGGTTTAGGGTTTAGGTTTAGGTTTAGGGTTAGGACTAGGGTTAGGGTGTAGCTTTTGTTTTAGGTTTTATGGATGGGGGTTTTGCAATTGAGGTTCAAAATATGTGGTTAACTATTGAATGTTTGGGCTTTGGTATTTTGGGCTTAGGGTTTTGAGTTTATAGTTTAGGATTAGTGTTAGGGTTAAGGTTAAGTTTAGGGTTAGGGTTAGGGTTAGAGTTAGTTTTTTTTTTTAATTTAGGTTTTTGGGTTTAGGGTTTAGGATTTGAGGTTAAATATCAATGGTTTGGAGTTTAATCTTTGGGTTTTGAAATTTTGGGCTTGGGACTTAGGGTTTAGGGTGGGGTTAGGGTTAGAGTTAATATTAGGGTTAGGGTTAGGGCTTTGGTTATATTTTAGGTTTTAGGGTTTGGGGTTAAGAATTTAAGTTGCAATATCTATGGTTTAGTGTTTAATGTTAGGGTTTTGGTATTTTGGGATTTGGGTTTAGGGTTTAGGGTTTGGCGTTAAGGTTAGGGTTCGTGTTAGGGATATGGTTAGGGTTAGGCTTTAGGGTTTTCGGTTTTGGGGTGGAGGATTTTTTGTTTAAAATCTATGGTTTAGTGTTTAATGTTTGGGTTTTGGTATTTTGGTCTTGGGGTTTTGGGGTAATGGCTTAAAGGTTAGGGTTAGGTTTAGGGTTATGGTTTTGGTTAGGGTTAGGGTTTAGGGTTTTTTAGGTTTTAGGGTTTGTGGTTTAGGATTTAATGTTTAAAATCAATGGTTTAGTGCTTACTGTTTGGGTTTTCATATTTTGGACTTAGGGTTTTTTTGGACTTTTGGACTTAGGGTTTAGGGATTAGGGTTTACGGTTAGGGTTAGAGTTAGGATTAGGGTTAGGGTATAGGTTTTGGTTTATTTTTTATGGTTTAGGGTTTAGCATTTGAGGTTTAAAATCTATTGTGTAGTATTTAATGTTTGGGTTTGGGTATTTTGGTCTTAGGGTTTCTAGTTTATGGTTAGGGTTAGTTTTTTTTTTAGGTTTTTGGGCTTAGGGTTTAGGATTTGAGGTTAAATATCAATGGTTTAGTGTTTAATGTTTGGGTTTAGGTATTTTGGGCTTGATGTTTGGAGTTTCTGGTAGGGTTAGAGTTAGGTTTAATGGTACGGTTAGGGTTAGTTTTTTTTTCTCCATGTTTTAGGTTTTGGGGTTTAGGATTTTTGGTTTAAATCTATAATTAAAGGTTTAATGTTTGGGTTTTGGTATTTTGGACTTGGGGTTTGGGTTAATGGTTAGGGTTGGGGTTTTGTTTTTTTTAGGCTTTAGGGTTTGTGGTTTAGGATTTGATGTTTAAATATATGATTCAGTGTTTAATGTTTGGGTTTTCCTATTTTGCACTTTGGTTTTTTTTTTGGACTTTTTTTTTGGAATTAGGGTTTAGGGTTTAAGATTAAGGGTTAGGGTTTAAGGTTAGGATTAGGGTTAGGGTGTAGATTTTGTTTTAGGTTTTATGGTTCAGGGTTTAGAATTTGAGGTTTAAAATCTATAATTTAGTATTTAATGTTTGGGCTTTGGTATTTTGGGCTTAGGGTTTTGAGTTTATGGTTAAGGGTTAGGGTTAGGGTTAAGGTTTGGGTTTGGTTTTGTTTTTTAAAATTTTTTTTTTGGGGCTTAGGGTTTAGGATTTGAGGTTAAATATCAACTGTTTAGTGTTTAATATTTGGGTTTTGGTATTTTGGGCTTGGGGTTTAGTGTTAAAGGTAGGGTTAGAGTTAGGGTTAATGTTAGGGTTAGGGTTAGGGCTTAGGTCATTTTTTATGTTTCATAGTTTGGGGTTAAGAATTTGAGTTGTAATATCTATGTTATAGTATTTAATGTTAGGGTTTTGGTCTTTTGGACTTCGGGTTTAGGGTTTAGGGTTTAGGGTTAGGTTAAGGATAAGGTTAGGGTTAGTGTTCGTGTTAGGGATATAGTTAGAGTTATGGTTTAGATTTTTTTTTAGGTTTTAGGTGTTGGGGTTTAGGATTTGAGGTTTAAAATCATTGGTGTAGTTTTTAATGTTTGAATTTTTGTATTTTGGAATTACGGTTTTTTTTGGACTTTTTTTTTGAATTTAGGGTTTAGGGTTAGGGTTAGGTTTAGGATCAATGTTAGGGTGTAGGTTTCTTTTAGATTTAATGGTTCAGAGTTTAGTATTTGTGGTTTAAAATTTATGTTTTATTATTTAATGTTTGGGAATTGTATTTTGGGCTTAGGGTATCAAGTTTATGGTTTATTTTAAGGGTTAGGGTTAAGGTTAGGGTTAGAGTTAGGGTTAGGGTTATTTTTTTTTTTTTATATATTTTTGCGTCTATGGTTTAGGATTTGAGGTTTAATATCAATGGTTAATTGTTTAATGTTTGGGTTTTTGTATTTTTGACTTGGGGTTTAGGGTTTAGGGTAGGGTTAGGGTTAGGGTTAATGTAAGGGTTAGGGTTAATGTAAGGGTTAGGGTGATGGTTTAAGTTGTTTTTTAGGTAATAGGGTTTGGGGTTTAGGGTTTTGTGTTTTTTATTATATTTTTGGGTTTAGGGTTTAGGACTTGAGGTTTAATATCAATGGTTTATTGTTTAATGTTTAGGTTTTGGTATTTGGGACTTGGGGTTTAGGATTTAGGGTAGGGTTAGGGTTATGCTTAGGGTAATGGTTAGGGTTTAAGTTGTATTTTTGGTTTTAGGGTTTGGGGTTGGATTTGAGTTGTAATATCTATGGTTTAGTGTTTAATGTTAGTATTTTTATATTTTGGGGTTAGGTTTAGGGTTTAAGGTTTAGAATTAGAGCTAAGGATAGGGTTAGGGTTAGGGTTCGTGTTAGGGGTAGGGTTAGAGTTAGGGTTTATGTTTTTTTAGATTTTAAGTTTTGTGGTTTAGGATTTTTGGTTTAAAATGTATGGTTTAG
This sequence comes from Solanum sitiens, assembly GCA_016801875.1. Classification (NCBI taxonomy): domain Eukaryota; kingdom Viridiplantae; phylum Streptophyta; class Magnoliopsida; order Solanales; family Solanaceae; genus Solanum; species Solanum sitiens. Next base: position 14,558 of record JABWTJ010001132.1, read on the forward strand.
TGTTTAATGTTTGGGTTTTGGTATTTTTGGCTTAGGGTTTCGGGTTAATTGTGTAGGGTTAGACTTAGATTTATGGTTTGGGTTAGGGTTAGGGTTAGGGTTTAGGGTTTTTAGGTTTTAGGGTTTGTGGTTTAGGATTTGATGATTATAACATATGGTTTAGTGTTTATTGTTTGGGTTTTCGTGTTTTGGACTTGGGGTTATTTTGGACTTTTTTTTGGACTTATGGTTTAAGGTTTAGGGTTTAGGTTTAGGTTTAGGGTTAGGATTAGGGTTAGGGTGTAGCTTTTGTTTTAGGTTTTATGGATGGGGGTTTTGCAATTGAGGTTCAAAATATGTGGTTAAGTATTGAATGTTTGGGCTTTGGTATTTTGGGCTTAGGGTTTTGAGTTTATGGTTTAGGATTAGTGTTAGTGTTAAGGTTAAGGTTAGGGTTAGTGTTAGGGTTAGAGTTAGTTTTTTTTTTTAATTTAGTTTTTTGGGTTTAGGGTTTAGGATTTGAGGTTAAATATCAATGGTTTGGAGTTTAATCTTTGGGTTTTGAAATTTTGGGCTTGGGACTTAGGGTTTAGGGTGGGGTTAGGGTTAGAGTTAATATTAGGGTTAGGGTTAGGGCTTAGGTTATATTTTTGGTTTTAGGGTTTGGGGTTAAGAATTTGAGTTGCAATATCTATGGTTTATTGTTTAATGTTAGGGTTTTGGTATTTTGGGATTTGGGCTTAGGGTTAAGGGTTTAGCGTTAAGGTTAGGGTTCGTGTTAGGTATATGGTTAGGGTTAGGGTTTAGGGTTTTCGGTTTTGGGGTGGAGGATTTTTTGTTTAAAATCTATGGTTTAGTGTTTAATGTTTGGGTTTTGGTATTTTGGTCTTGGGATTTTGGGTAATGGCTTAAAGGTTAGGGTTAGGGTTAAGGTTTTGGTTATGGTTTGGGTTAGGGTTAGGGTTTAGGGTTTTTTAGGTTTTAGGGTTTGTGGTTTAGGATTTAATGTTTAAAATCAATGGTTTAGTGCTTACTATTTGGGTTTTCATATTTTGGACTCAGGGTTTTTTTGGACATTCTTTTTGGACTTAGGGTTTAGGGATTAGGGTTTACGGTTAGGGTTAGAGTTAGGATTAGGGTTAGGGTATAGGTTTTGGTTTAGTTTTTATGGTTTAGGGTTTAGCATTTGAGGTTAAAATCTATTGTATAGTATTTAATATTTGGGTTTGGGTATTTTGGGCTTAGGGTTTCTAGTTGATGGTTAGGGTTAGGTTTTTTTTTTTAGGTTTTTCGGCTTAGGGTTTAGGATTTTAGGTTAAATATCAATGGTTTAGTGTTTAATGTTTGGGTTTAGGTATTTTGGGCTTGATGTTTAGAGTTTCTGGTAGGGTTAGAGTTAGGGTTAATGGTATGGTTAGGGCTATTTATTTTTTTTCTAGGTTTTAGGTTTTGGGGTTTAGGATTTTTGGTTTAAATCTATAATTAAAGGTTTAATGTTTGGGTTTTGGTATTTTGGACTTGGGGTTTGGGTTAATGGTTAGGGTTAGTATTAGGGTTAAGGTTAGGGTAGGGGTTAGGGTTGGGGTTTTGGTTTTTTTAGGCTTTAGGGTTTGTGGTTTAGGATTTGATGTTTAAATATATGATTCAGTGTTTAATGTTTGGGTTTTCCTATTTTGCACTTTGGGTTTTTTTTGGACTTTTTTTTTGGAATTAGGGTTTAGGGTTTAGGATTAAGGGTTAGGGTTTAAGGTTAGGATTAGGGTTAGGGTGTAGATTTTCTTTTAGGTTTTATGGTTCAGGGTTTAGAATTTCACGTTTAAAATCTATAATTTAGTATTTAATGTTTGGGCTTTGGTATTTTGGGCTTAGGGTTTTGAGTTTATGGTTAAGGGTTAGGGTTAGGGTTAAGGTTTGGTTTTTTTTTTTTTTAAATTTTTTTTTTTGGGGGGCTTAGGGTTTAGGATTTGAGGTTAAATATCAATTGTTTAGTGTTTAATATTTGGTTTTGGTATTTTGGGCTTGGGGTTTAGTGTTAATGGTAGGGTTAGAGTTAGGGTTAATGTTAGGGTTAGGGTTAGGGCTTAGGTTGTTTTTTATGTTTCATAGTTTGGGGTTAAGAATTTGAGTTGTAATATCTATGGTATAGTATTTAATGTTAGGGTTTTGGTCTTTTGGACTTCGGGTTTAGGGTTTAGGGTTTAGGGTTAGGTTAAGGATAAGGTTAGGGTTAGTGTTCGTGTTAGGGATATAGTTAGAGTTATGGTTTAGAGTTTTTTTTAGGTTTTAGGTGTTGGGGTTTAGGATTTGAGGTTTTAAGTCATTGGTGTAGTTTGTAATGTTTGAATTTTTGTATTTTGGAATTACGGTTTTTTTTGGACTTTTTTTTTAAAATTTAGAGTTTAGGGTTAGGGTTAGGTTTAGGATCAATGTTAGGGTGTAGGTTTCTTTTAGATTTAATGGTTCAGAGTTTAGTATTTGTGGTTTAAAATTTCTGGTTTATTATTTAATGTTTGGGAATTGTATTTTGGGCTTAGGGTATCAGGTTTATGGTTTATTGTAAGGGTTAGGGTTAAGGTTAGGGTTAGAGTTAGGGTTAGGGTTATTTTTATTTTTTTTATATATTTTTGCGTCTATGGTTTAGGATTTGAGGTTTAATATCAATGGTTAATTGTTTAATGTTTGGGTTTTTGTATTTTTGACTTGGGGTTTAGGGTTTAGGGTAGGGTTAGGGTTAGGGTTAATGTAAGGGTTAGGGTTATGGTTTAAGTTGTTTTTTAGGTTATAGGGTTTGGGGTTTAGGATTTTGTGTTTTTTATTATATTTTTGGGTTTAGGGTTTAGGACTTGAGGTTTAATATCAATGGTTTATTGTTTAATGTTTAGGTTTTGGTATTTGGGACTTGGGGTTTAGGATTTAGGGTAGGGTTAGGGTTATTGTTAGGGTAAGGGTTAGGGTTTAAGTTGTATTTTAGGTTTTAGGGTTTGGGGTTAAGGATTTGAGTTGTAATATCTATGGTTTAGTGTTTATTGTTAGTATTTTTATATTTTGGGGTTAGGGTTTAGGGTTTAAGGTATAGAATTAGAGCTAAGGATAGGGTTAGGGTTAGGGTTCGTGTTAGGGATAGGGTTAGAGTTAGGGTTTATGTTTTTTTAGATTTTAAGTTTTGTGGTTTAGGATTTTTTGTTTAAAATGTATGGTTTAGTGTTTAATGTTTGGGTTTTGGTATTTTTGGCTTAGGGTTTCGGGTTAATTGTGTGGGGTTATACTTAGGTTTATGGTTTGGGTTAGGGTTAGGGTTAGGGTTTAGGGTTTTTAGGTTTTAGGGTTTGTGGTTTAGGATTTGATGATTATAATATATGGTTTAGTGTTTATTGTTTGGGTTTTTGTGTTTTGGACTTGGGGTTATTTTGGACTTTTTTTTGGACTTAGGGTTTAAGGTTTAGGGTTTAGGTTTAGGTTTAGGGTTAGGATTAGGGTTAGGGTGTAGCTTTTCTTTTAGGTTTTATGGATGGGGGTTTTGCAATTGACGTTCAAAATATGTGGTTAAGTATTGAATGTTCTGGCTTTGGTATTTTGGGCTTAGGGTTTTGAGTTTATGGTTTAGGGTTAGTGTTAGGGTTAAGGTTAAGGTTAGGGTTAGGGTTAGGGTTAGAGTTAGTTTTTTTTTTAAATTTAGGTTTTTGGGTTTAGGGTTTAGGATTTGAGGTTAAATATCAATGGTTTGGAGTTTAATCTTTGGGTTTTGAAATTTTGGGCTTGGGACTTAGTGTTTAGGGTGGGGTTAGGGTTAGAGTTAATATTAGGGTTAGGGTTAGGGCTTAGGTTATATTTTTGGTTTTAGGGTTTGGGGTTAAGAATTTGAGTTGCAATATCTATGGTTTATTGTTTAATGTTAGGGTTTTGGTATTTTGGGATTTGGGTTTAGGGTTAAGGGTTTAGCGTTAAGGTTAGGGTTCGTGTTAGGGATATGATTAGGGTTAGGGTTAGGGTTTAGGGTTTTTGGTTTTGGGGTGGAGGATTTTTTGTTTAAAATCTATGGTTTAGTGTTTAATGTTTGGGTTCTGGTATTTTGGTCTTGGGGTTTTGGGTAATGGCTTAAAGGTTAGGGTTAGGGTTAAGGTTTTGGTTATGGTTTGGGTTAGGATTAGGGTTTAGGGTTTTTTAGGTTTTAGGGTTTGTGGTTTAGGATTTAATGTTTAAAATCAATGGTTTAGTGCTTACTATTTGGGTTTTCATATTTTGGACTTAGGGTTTTTTTGGACATTCTTTTTGGACTTAGGGTTTAGGGATTAGGGTTTACGGTTAGGGTTAGAGTTAGGATTAGGGTTAGGGTATAGGTTTTGGTTTAGTTTTTATGGTTTAGGGTTTAGCATTTGAGGTTTAAAATCTATTGTATAGTATTTAATATTTGGGTTTGGGTATTTTGGGCTTAGGGTTTCTAGTTGATGGTTAGGGTTAGGTTTTTTTTTTAGGTTTTTGGGCTTAGGGTTTAGGATTTGAGGTTAAATATCAATGGTTTAGTGTTTAATGTTTGGGTTTAGGTATTTTGGGCTTGATGTTTAGAGTTTCTGGTAAGGTTAGAGTTAGGGTTAATGGTATGGTTAGGGATATTTTTTTTTTCTAGGTTTTAGGTTTTGGGGTTTAGGATTTTTGGTTTAAATCTATAATTAAAGGTTTAATGTTTGGGTTTTGGTATTTTGGACTTGGGGTTTGGGTTAATGGTTAGGGTTAGTATTAGGGTTAAGGTTAGGGTAAGGGTTAGGGTTGGGGTTTTGGTTTTTTTAGGCTTTAGGGTTTGTGGTTTAGGATTTGATGTTTAAATATATGATTCAGTGTTTAATGTTTGGGTTTTCCTATTTTGCACTTTGGGTTTTTTTTGGACTTTTTTTTTGGAATTAGGGTTTAGGGTTTAGGATTAAGGGTTAGGGTTTAAGGTTAGGATTAGGGTTAGGGTGTAGATTTTCTTTTAGGTTTTATGGTTCAGGGTTTAGAATTTCACGTTTAAAATCTATAATTTAGTATTTAATTTTTGGGCTTTGGTATTTTGGGCTTAGGGTTTTGAGTTTATGGTTAAAGGTTAGGGTTAGGGTTAAGGTTTGGGTTTGTTTTTTTTTTTAAATTTTTTTTTTGGGGCTTAGGGTTTAGGATTTGAGGTTAAATATCAATTGTTTAGTGTTTAATATTTGGGTTTTGGTATTTTGGGCTTGGGGTTTAGTGTTAATGGTAGGGTTAGAGTTAGGTTTAATGTTAGGGTTAGGGTTAGGGCTTAGGTCGTTTTTTATGTTTCATAGTTTGGGGTTAAGAATTTGAGTTTTAATATCTATGGTATAGTATTTAATGTTAGGGTTTTGGTCTTTTGGACTTCGGGTTTAGGGTTTAGGGTTTAGGGTTAGGTTAAGGATAAGGTTAGGGTTAGTGTTCGTGTTAGGGATATAGTTAGAGTTATGGTTTAGAGTTTTTTTTAGGTTTTAGGTGTTGGGGTTTAGGATTTGAGGTTTTAAATCATTGGTGTAGTTTTTAATGTTTGAATTTTTGTATTTTGGAATTACGGTTTTTTTTGGACTTTTTTTTTAAAATTTAGAGTTTAGGGTTAGGGTTAGGTTTAGGATCAATGTTAGGGTGTAGGTTTCTTTTAGATTTAATGGTTCAGAGTTTAGTATTTGTGGTTTAAAATTTCTGGTTTATTATTTAATGTTTGGGAATTGTATTTTGGGCTTAGGGTATCAGGTTTATGGTTTATTGTAAGGGTTAGGGTTAAGGTTAGGGTTAGAGTTACGGTTAGGGTTATTTTTATTTTTCTTTTATATATTTTTGCATCTATGGTTTAGGATTTGAGGTTTAATATCAATGGTTAATTGTTTAATGTTTGGGTTTTTGTAGTTTTGACTTGGGGTTTAGGGTTTAGGGTAGGGTTAGGGTTAGGGTTAATGTAAGGGTTAGGGTTAATGTAAGGGTTAGGGTTATGGTTTAAGTTGTTTTTTAGGTTTTAGGGTTTGGGGTTAAGGGTTTTGTGTTTTTTATTATATTTTTGGGTTTAGGGTTTAGGACTTGAGGTTTAATATCAATGGTTTATTGTTTAATGTTTAGGTTTTGGTATTTGGGACTTGGGGTTTAGGATTTAGGGTAGGGTTAGGGTTATTGTTAGGGTAAGGGTTAGGGTTTAAGTTGTATTTTAGGTTTTAGGGTTTGGGGTTAAGGATTTGAGTTGTAATATCTATGGTTTAGTGTTTAATGTTAGTATTTTTATATTTTGTGGTTAGGGTTTAGGGTTTAAGGTTTAGAATTAGATCTAAGGATAGGGTTAGGGTTAGGGTTCGTGTTAGGGATAGGGTTAGAGTTAGGGTTTATGTTTTTTTAGGTTTTAAGTTTTGTGGTTTAGGATTTTTGGTTTAAAATGTATGGTTTAGTGTTTAATGTTTGGGTTTTGGTATTTTTGGCTTAGGGTTTCGGGTTAATTATGTAGGGTTAGACTTAGGTTTAAGGTTAGGGTTAGGGTTAGGGTTTAGGGTTTTTAGGTTTTAGGGTTTGTGGTTTAGGATTTGATGATTATAATATATGGTTTAGTGTTTATTGTTTGGGTTTTCGTGTTTTGGACTTGGGGTTATTTTGGACTTTTTTTTGGACTTAGGGTTTAAGGTTTAGGGTTTAGGTTTAGGTTTAGGGTTAGGATTAGGGTTAGGGTGTAGCTTTTGTTTTAGGTTTTATGGATGGGGGTTTTGCAATTGAGGTTCAAAATATGTGGTTTAGTATTGAATGTTTGGGCTTTGGTATTTTGGGCTTAGGGTTTTGAGTTTATGGTTTAGGATTAGTGTTAGTGTTAAGGTTAAGGTTAGGGTTAGGGTTAGGGTTAGAGTTATTTTTTTTTTAATTTAGGTTTTTGGATTTAGGGTTTAGGATTTGAGTTTAAATATGAATGGTTTGGAGTTTAATCTTTGGGTTTTGAAATTTTGGGCTTGGGACTTAGGGTTTAGGGTGGGGTTAGGGTTAGAGTTAATATTAGGGTTAGGGTTAGGGCTTAGGTTATATTTTAGGTTTTAGGGTTTGGGGTTAAGAATTTGAGTTGCAATATCTATGGTTTAGTGTTTAATGTTAGGGTTTTGGTATTTTGGGATTTGGGTTTAGGGTTTAGGGTTTAGCGTTATGGTTAGGGTTCGTGTTAGGGATATGGTTAGGGTTAGGGTTTAGGGTTTTCGGTTTTGGGGTGGAGGATTTTTTGTTTAAAATCTATGGTTTAGTGTTTAATGTTTGGGTTTTGGTATTTTGGTCTTGGGGTTTTGGGGTAATGGCTTAAAGGTTAGGGTTAGGGTTAAGGTTATGGTTATGGTTTGGGTTAGGGTTAGGGTTTAGGTTTTTTAGGTTTTAGGGTTTGTGGTTTAGGATTTAATGTTTAAAATCAATGGTTTAGTGCTTACTGTTTGGGTTTTCATATTTTGGACTTAGGGTTTTTTTGGACATTCTTTTTGGACTTAGGGTTTAGGGATTAGGGTTTACGGTTAGGGTTAGAGTTAGGATTAGGGTTAGGGTATAGGTTTTGGTTTAGCTTTTATGGTTTAGGGTTTAGCATTTGAGGTTTAAAATCTATTGTGTTGTATTTAATGATAGGGTTTGGGTATTTTGGGCTTAGGGTTTCTAGTTTATGGTTAGGGTTAGTTTTTTTTTTTAGGTTTTTGGGCTTAGGGTTTAGGATTTGATGTTAAATATCAATGGTTTAGTGTTTAATGTTTGGGTTTAGGTATTTTGGGCTTGATGTTTAGAGTTTCTGGTAGGGTTAGAGTTAGGGTTAATGGTACAGTTAGGGTTAGTTTTTTTTGTTTTTTTTTAAGGTTTTAGGTTTTGGGGTTTAGGATTTTTGGTTTAAATCTATAGTTAAAGGTTTAATGTTTGGGTTTTTGTATTTTGGACTTGGGGTTTGGGTTAATGGTTAGGGTTAGTATTAGGGTTAAGGTTACGGTTAGGGTTAGGGTTGGGGTTTTGGTTTTTTTAGGCTTTAGGGTTTGTGGTTTAGGATTTGATGTTTAAATATATGATTCAGTGTTTAATGTTTGGCTTTTCCTATTTTGCACTTTGGTTTTTTTTTTGGACTTTTTTTTTGGAATTAGGGTTTAGGGTTTAGGATTAAGGGTAGTTTAAGGTTAGGATTAGGGTTAGGGTGTAGATTTTATTTTAGGTTTTATGGTTCAGGGTTTAGAATTTGAGGTTTAAAATCTATAATTTAGTATTTAATGTTTGGGCTTTGGTATTTTGGACTTAGGGTTTTGAGTTTACGGTTAAGGGTTAGGGTTAGGGTTAAGGTTTCTTTTTTTTTTTTTTTTAAAATTTTTTTTTTGGGGCTTAGGGTTAGGATTTGAGGTTAAATATCAATTGTTTAGTGTTTAATATTTGGGTTTTGGTATTTTGGGCTTGGGGTTTAGTGTTAATTGTAGGGTTAGAGTTAGGGTTAATGTTAGGGTTAGGGTTAGGGCTTAGGTCATTTTTTATGTTTCATAGTTTGGGGTCAAGAATTTTAGTTGTAATATCTATGGTATAGTATTTAATGTTAGGGTTTTGGTCTTTTGGACTTCGGGTTTAGGGTTTAGGGTTTAGGGTTAGGTTAAGGATAAGGTTAGGGTTAGTGTTCGTGTTAGGGATATAGTTAGAGTTATGGTTTAGAGTTTTTTTAGGGTTTAGGTGTTGGTGTTTCGGATTTGAGGTTTAAAATCATTGGTGTAGTTTTTAATGTTTGAATTTTTGTATTTTGGAATAAGGGTTTTTTTTGGATTTTTTTTTTAATTTAGGGTTTAGGGTTAGGGTTAGGGTTAGGATCAATGTTAGGGTGTAGGTTTCTTTTAGATTTAATGGTTCGGAGTTAGTATTTATGGTTTAAAATTTATGGTTTAGTATTTAATGTTTGGGAATTGTATTTTGGGCTTAGGGTATCTGGTTTATGGTTTATTGTAAGGGTTAGGGTTAAGGTTAGGGTTAGAGTTAGGGTTAGGGTTATTTTTATTTTTATATATTTTTGCGTCTATGGTTTAGGATTTGAGGTTTAATATCAACGGTTAACTGTTTAATGTTTGGGTTTTTGTATTTTTGACTTGGGGTTTAGGGTTTAGGGTAGGGATAGGGTTAGGGTTAATGTAAGGGTTAGGGTTATGGTTTAAGTTCTTTTTTAGGTTTTAGGGTTTGGGGTTAAGGGTTAGGATTAGGGTTAGGGTGTAGATTTTATTTTATGTTTTATGGTTCAGGGTTTAGAATTTGAGGTTTAAAATCTATAATTTAGTATTTAATGTTTGGGCTTTGGTATTTTGGGCTTAGGGTTTTGAGTTTTTGGTTAAGGGTTAGGGTTAGGGTTAAGGTTTGGGTTTGGGTTTTTTTTTTTTTAATTTTTGGGGCTTAGGGTTTAGGATTTGAGGTTAAATATCAATTGTTTAGTGTTTAATATTTGGGTTTTGGTATTTTGGGCTTGGGGTTTAGTGTTAATGGTAGGGTTAGAGTTAGGGTTAATGTTAGGGTTAGGGTTAGTGCTTAGGTCGTTTTTTATGTTTCATAGTTTGGGGTTAAGAATTTGAGTTTTAATATCTATGGTATAGTATTTAATGTTAGGGTTTTGGTCTTTTGGACTTTGGGTTTAGGGTTTAGGGTTTAGGGTTAGGTTAAGGATAAGGTTAGGGTTAGTGTTCGTTTTAGGGATATAGTTAGAGTTATTGTTTAGAGTTTTTTTTAGGTTTTAGGTGTTGGGCTTTACGATTTGAGGTTTAAAATCATTGGTGTAGTTTTTAATGTTTCAATTTTTGTATTTTGGAATTAGGGTTTTTTTTGGACTTTTTTTTTTAATTTAGGGTTTAGGGTTAGGGTTAGGTTTAGGATCAATGTTAGGGGGTAGGTTTCTTTTAGATTTAATGGTTCCTAGTTTAGTATTTATGGTTTAAAATTTATGGTTTAGTATTTAATGTTTGGGAATTGTATTTTGGGCTTAGGGTATTAGGTTTATGGTTTATTGTAAGCGTTAGGGTTCAGGTTAGGGTTAGAGTTAGGATTAGGTTTTTTTTTTTATATTTTTGCGTCTATGGTTTAGGATTTGAGGTTTAATATCAATGGTTAATTGTTTAATGTTTGGGTTTTTGTATTTTTGACTTGGGGTTTAGGGTTTAGGGTAGGGTTAGGGTTAGGGTTAATGTAAGGGTTAGGGTTAATGTAAGGGTTAGGGTTATGGTTTAAGTTGTTTTTTAGGTTTTAGGGTTTGGGGTTGAGGATTTGAATTTTAATATCTATGTTTTAGTGGTTAATGTTTAGGTTTTGGTATTTGGGACTTGGGGTTTAGGATTTAGGGTAGGGTTAGGGTCATGGATAGGGTTCGTGTTAGGGATAGAGTAAGAATTAGGGTTTATGTTTTTTTTAGGTTTTAAGTTTTGGGGTTTAGGAGTTTTGGTTTAAAATGTATGGTCTAACATTTAATGTTTGGGTTTTGGTATTTTTGGCTTGGTGTTTTTGGTAAATGGTTTAGGGTTATGGCTAGGGTTAGGGTAGGTTTTTGTGTTTTTTATTATATTTTTGGGTTTAGGGTTTAGGACTTGAGGTTTAATATCAATGGTTTATTGTTTAATGTTTAGGTTTTGGTATTTGGGAGTTGGGGTTTAGGATTTAGGGTACGGTTAGGGTTATTGTTAGGGTAAGGGTTAGGGTTTAAGTTGTATTTTAGGTTTTAGGGTTTGGGGTTAAGGATTTGAGTTGTAATATCTATGGTTTAGTGTTTAATGTTAGTATTTTTATATTTTGGGGTTAGGGTTTAGGGTTTAAGGTTTAGAATTAGAGCTAAGGATAGGGTTAGGGTTAGGGTTCGTGTTAGGGATAGGGTTAGAGTTAGGGTTTATGTTTTTTTAGGTTTTAAGTTTTGTGGTTTAGGAGTTTTGGTTTAAAATGTATGGTTTAGTGTTTAATGTTTGGGTTTTGGTATTTTTGGCTTAGGGTTTCGGGTTAATTGTGTAGGGTTGGACTTAGGTTTAAGGTTAGGGTTATGGTTAGGGTTAGGGTTTAGGGTTTTTTGGTTTTAAGGTTTGTGGTTTAGGATTTGATGATTATAATATATGGTTTAGTGTTTAATGTTTGGGTTTTCGTGTTTTGGACTTGGGGTTATTTTGGACTTTTTTTTGGACTTAGGGTTTAAGGTTTAGGGTTTAGGTTTAGGTTTAGGGTTAGGGTGTAGCTTTTGTTTTAGGTTTGATGGATTGGGGTTTCACAATTGAGGTTCAAAATATGTGGTTAAGTATTGAATGTTTGGGCTTTGGTATTTTGGGCTTAGGGTTTTGAGTTTATGGCTTAGGGTTAGTGTTAGGGTTAAGGTTAAGGTTATGGTTAGGGTTAGGTTTAGAGTTAGTTTTTTTTTTAATTTAGGTTTTTGGGTTTAGGTTTTAGGATTTGAGGTTAAATATCAATGGTTTGGAGTTTAATCTTTGGGTTTTGAAATTTTGGGCTTGGGACTTAGGGTTTAGGGTGGGGTTAGGGTTAGAGTTAATATTAGGGTTAGGGTTAGGGCTTAGGTTATATTTTAGGTTTTAGGGTTTGGGGTTAAGGATTTGAGTTGCAATATCTATGGTTTAGTGTTTAATGTTAGGGTTTTGGTATTTTGGGATTTGGATTTAGGGTTTAGGGTTTAGCGTTAAGGTTAGGGTTCGTGTTAGGGATATGGTTAGGGTTAGGGTTTAGGGTTTTCGGTTTTGGGGTGCAGGATTTTTTGTTTAAAATCTTTGGTTTAGTGTTTAATGTTTGGGTTTTGGTATTTTGGTCTTGGGTTTTTGGGGTAATGGCTTAAAGGTTATGGTTAGGGTTAAGGTTATGGTTAGGGTTTGGGTTAGGGTTAGGGTTTAGTTTTTTTATGTTTTAGGGTTTGTGGTTTAGGATTTAATGTTTAAAATCAATGGTTTAGTGTTTACTGTTTGGGTTTTCATATTTTGGACTTAGGGTTTTTTTCGACATTCTTTTTGGACTTAGGGTATAGGGATTAGGGTTTACGGTTAGGGTTAGAGTTAGGATTAGGGTTAGGGTATAGGTTTTGGTTTAGTTTTTATGGTTTAGGGTTTAGCATTTGAGGTTTAAAATCTATTGTATAGTATTTAATGTTTGGGTTTGGGTATTTTGGGCTTAGGTTTTCTAGTTTATGGTTAGGGTTAGGTTTTTTTTTTATGTTTTTGGGCTTAGGGTTTAGGATTTGAGGTTAATAATCAATGGTTTAGTGTTTAATGTTTGGGTTTATGATTTTTGGGCTTGATGTTTAGAGTTTATGGTAGGGTTAGAGTTAGGGTTATTTATTTTTTTTCCAGGTTTTAAGTTTTGGGGTTTAGGATTTTTGGTTTAAATCTATAGTTAAAGGTTTAATGTTTGGGTTTTGGTATTTTGGACTTGGGGTTTGGGTTAATGGTTAGGGTTAGTATTAGGGTTAAGGTTAGGGTTAGAGTTAGGGTTGGGGTTTTGGTTTTTTTAGGCTTTAGGGTTTGTGGTTTAGGATTTGATGTTTAAATATATGATTAAGTGTTTAATGTTTGGGTTTTCCTATTTTGCACTTTGGGTTTTTTTTTTGGACTTTTTTTTTGGAATTAGGGTTTAGGGTTTAGGATTAAGGGTTAGGGTTTAAGGTTAGGATTAGGGTTAGGGTGTAGATTTTGTTTTAGGTTTTATGGTTCAGGGTTTAGAATTTGAGGTTTAAAATCTATAATTTAGTATTTAATGTTTGGGCTTTGGTATTTTGGGCTTAGGGTTTTGAGTTTATGGTTAAGGGTTAGGGTTAGGGTTAAGGTTTGGGTTTTGGTTTTTTTTTTTAAATTTTTTTTTGGGGCTTAGGGTTTAGGATTTGAGGTTAAATATCAATTGTTTAGTGTTTAATATTTGGGTTTTGGTATTTTAGGCTTGGGGTTTAGTGTTAATGGTAGGGTTAGAGTTAGGGTTAATATTAAGGTTAGGGTTAGGGCTTAGGTCGTTTTTTATGTTTCATAGTTTGGGGTTAAGAATTTGAGTTGTAATATCTATGGTATAGTATTTAATGTTAGGGTTTTGGTCTTTTGGACTTTGGGTTTAGGGTTTAGGGTTTAGGGTTAGGTTAAGGATAAGGTTAGGGTTAGGGTTCGTGTTAGGGATATAGTTAGAGTTATGGTTTAGAGTTTTTTTTAGGTTTTAGGTGTTGGGTTTTAGGATTTGAGGTTTAAAATCATTGGTGTAGTTTTTAATGTTTGAATTTTTATTTTGGAATTAGGGTTTTTTTTGGACTTTTTTTTTTGAATTTAGGGTTTAGGGTTAGGGTTAGGTTTAGGACCAATGTTAGGGTGTAGGTTTCTTTTAGATTTAATGGTTCAGATTTTAGTATTTGTGGTTTAAAATTTATGGTTTATTATTTAATGTTTGGGAATTGTATTTTGGGCTTAGGGTATCAGGTTTATGGTTTATTGTAAGGGTTAGGGTTAAGGTTAGGGTTAGAGTTAGGGTTAGGTTTAGGTTTTCTTAGGTTTTAGGGTTTGTGCTTTAGAATTTGATGATTAAAATCTATGGTTTAGTGTTTAATGTTTGGGTGTTCGTATTTTGGACTTAAGATTATTTTTGGACTTTTTTTTTACTTAGGGTCTAGGGTTTAGTGTTAGGGTTACAGTTAGGATTAGGGTTAGGATGTAGGTTTTGTTTTAGGTTTTATGGTTAAGGGTTTAGAATTTGAGGTTTAAAATATGTTGTTTAGTATTTAATGTTTTGTTTTGGTATTTTGGGCTAACAGTTTTGAGTTTATGGTTTTGGGTTTGTGTTAGGGTTAAGGTTAGGGACAGGGTTAGGGTTAGGGTTTTAGTTTTTTTTAGGTTTTTGGGTTTAGGATTTAGGATTTGAGGTTAAATATGAATGGTTTAGTGTTTAATGTTTGGCTTTTTGTATTTTGGGCTTGGGACTTAGGTTTATGGTAGGGTTAGGGTTAGAGTTAATATAAGGATTAGGGTTAGGGTTTAGGTTGTTTTTTAGGTTTTAGGGTTTGAGGTTATGGATTTGAGTTCCAATATCTATGATTTAGTGTTTAATGGTAGGGTTTTGGTATTTTAGGCTTTGGGTTTAGGGTTTAGGGTTAAGGGTTAGGGTTAGGGTTCGTGTTACGGATAGGGTTAGGGTTAGGGTTTATGTTTTTTTTTTAGGTTTTAGGTTTTGGGGTATAGGATTTCTTTTTAAAATCTATGGTTTAGTGTTTAATATTTGAGTTTTTGTATTTTGGGCTTGGTGTTTTCGGGTAATGGTTTAAGGGTTAGGGTTAGGGTTAAGGTTAGGGTTATGGTTAGGGTTAGGGTTTAGTTTTTTTAGGTTTTAGGGTTTGTGGTTTAGGAATTGAGGTTTAAAATATATGGTTTAGTGTTTAATTATTTAATTTTCGTATTTTGGAATAAGGTTTTTTTTGGACTTTTTGTTTGGACTTAGGGTTTTGTGTTGAGGATTTAGGGCTAGGGTTCAGTTTAGGGTCAAGGTTAGGGTGTAGTTTTTTGTTTAGGTTTTATGGTTCAAGGTTTAGGTTTTGAGGTTTAAAATCTATGGTTTAGTATTTAATGTTTGGGAATGGTATTTTGGGCTTAGGGTTTTGGGCTTGGGGTTTATCATTTGCTGGTGTCAATACACATATCAGCTCTATATCATTCCCAAACATAACATGACCTGTTACAACAACAAAAACAATGTGTTGGCTCAATGCTAAAGGTAGTTAGCTTATCATTGGTAGGAAGTTTACCTCTTAAAATTCTCCCTAAAAGAAAGGAAGATTTAAAAGGGATATTCTTATGCGAAATCTGGGAGTTGAAATGAGTTTTGCTCCTCTTTTCCCTGGTTTCATTCCAGGCAGTTGCACAACTGAATCTCCCATCAGTGTTGAGGATCCAAAATGCTTGATCTGGCAGGTGTTGTTGTAGAGGAATTTCAGTAGCTAAGATGCTTGCTAAGTAATCAGCAGAGTCCTGTTGAGTGAGCATGTTTCAATTCCATTGTCCCTCATTCAAGAATTCTGCTATAGTAGTATTGTTGAGTCTATTGGTGTTGGTAGAAAATTGAGTTAGTGGTACCACACCAAGCCAATTATCCCACCAAAAAGAGCAGTTGCCTGAGTTGAGCCTCAATTGAATGTGTTTTTCAATTTGATTTTGATTTTGCAACATGTGTTTCCAAGTCAATGAGTCCCTAGTATCCCATTTTTTGCACACAGGGTAAGACCTTTGGCAATATTTAGCTTTCAAAAGGTCTCCCCAGAGGGTCTGCTTAGCCCTAAATAACGACCATTGTTTATATTGGAAAGCCATGCACACATCCTTGATATTCCTCATACCAATTCCTCCCTTATCATAAGGAAAGCTTAAGTTTTTCCATGACACAAAATTGTATATTTTCCTATCACTTCTCCATACTATGTCATATGCTTTTGCCATATCCAATTTTATGATAACATTGCTCCCAATGTTAGGTTTCTTGATCTAATGGATGATCTCCTGAGCTAGCATAATATTTTCAGAAATACTTCTCCCTTTCACAAATCTAGATTAGTTAAGTGAAATCAAAATAAGAAGGATAGGACTAAGCTTGTTGCTCATCAATTTAGAAATAATCATGCTAGTGATGTTGCATAGGCTTATGGTCCTAAATTCAGCTAACTTGTTGGGGTTACTGACCTTAGGAAATAAAACAATGCAAGAATGAGAAAAATATTTTGGAATCATTTGTCCACAGGCATGTTTACCAACATTTCTATAAGAAGTACCGATTCATCACATCCGGACCAGCTGCCAAGTTGGGGTTCATAGAAAACACCACACGTTTTAATTCTTCAATGCTTGGCATACTGGTAAGGCTGTCATTTTGCTCATCATATAACATTCTGGGAATGCATTCAAAATTTTCTTCATTAATATCTTTATCCTCTCCTGTGAAAATTCTTTGAAAATGATAATAGTCAGCGTATGCAATTGTATCATCACCTTGCAGCCACTCCCCATTTTCCATGATTCTGTGAATAAAGAGCTTCCTCCTTCTTCCTCTTATCAGTGAGTGGAAGTATTTGGAGTTTGTGTCAGCCTCTTTAAACCGTTGTATTTGTGTTTTTTACTTCATGATGTTATCCTCCATCTGTTAGTCTCACTTTTATCCTGAATAAACCTTTCCTCAGCACTGTGAACCTTTTCTTCATAGTCCTTAACATTCAGGAAGATGTCACCAAATTCCTCTTTAGAGAATGAACTAAGGGTATTAGAAAGTCTTTTCAACTCTGATGAAATCTCCACATACTAGTACCCTCAGCCTCCGTTTCCCAACAAGCCTTTACAATTTCCAGGAATTTAGGATTGTCAACCCAACAATTGAGAAATTTGAAGTATTTGGTGTATTCAGTCTCTTTTGAAATCATTTCCACAAGTAAAGGACAGTGGTCAGACCCAGTAGAAGATAAGTGAGTAATGGTAGTTTGAGGCATCATTTCTAACGTAGTATCATTGACAAGATCTCTATCCAACCTCTTCCAAATTCTATGAAGGATACCTCTTTTGTTGGATCAATTATATCTCTGTCCACTAAAACCAATGTCCAACAGACCACAGGCTTCAATGTCAGCTATAAAATCCATAATTTTCCTCATATTGTAAGGGACCCCTCCCAGTTTTTCAATAACATCTGTAATAACATTAAAATCCCCCACTGAACGCCAAGGTTTGTTATTCATAGTAACATGTTGTAACATCGTGTCCAAAAGAGATCTTCTGAGATGATCTTTACACTTGGCATACACAAAGGTTGTAACAAATTTCTTTTGTAGCTCAATGTGTTTGATCTCACAGGTTATGTGTTGTTCCCTCTCATCAAGAATGGTACAATCAATATCATTGTTCCAAAAAATCCAAATTCTGCCATTGCAATTATCTACAATATTTTCCATAGTTAATTGAACTCTAAAATTTTGAATTTGAAAACTATCATGATGTAAGCCTCTTGGGGACAACCCTTGATTGAAGGTCACTTGTTGCATTTCATTATCAAGGCTTTGGTTTTGTTGAGGACTGAGGGCCCTAATCAAGGCCTCACTGGTCTCATCATCATCATCCGGATCTTGAATGGACTGGTTTTCTCTATCCACCTCATCTTTAGAGTTTTCAACCTCATATTCATTAAAACAAGGGATAGTGTTGACTTGACAAACCTGTTGTCTTTTATCACGTGGTTGATACGCTCAAATTACACTTCTTTATAGAAGTATAAGCGGGCGTATCAAGTAAAGAACCCAACAAGTAGGTTAGGGTCGATCCCACGAGGAAAATGTTTTAGACTTAACTTCAATATACAATTACTTCTAGTCCTTTTCGAAAATAGTTAATTAAAGGGGGGATTTTTGTGAAACTAAAAGTGTTCAATTATTTCTAAATAAAAAAAGTAGCAAGATTAAAACTTTGGTTTTTATCAAGTGATGAGAGAAACTAGGGTGTAAGTGTTTCCCATAGGTTCATAATGTGGTAATCCTAGCAATAACAATTATTTCCTAGTGTCTTGCACGGAAAGTGATAATTTATGTATCTCTAAATCCTTTGGTCCGGCATTTAGAGAATTTCACCCAGTACATTGGTTCGGCTACGTGTGTCTAACTTACTAAACAATACCCTTACTTCATATTAAGCATCATATTCGATGTATGGCTTAGTTATTACTTTGCACCAATCGAAACTAGCCTACTAGATAGTATTTACTAAATCTATGTAGATAATTCTTTTCATATTAACTACCCCCTTGGTCCGGCAAATAGAAATAGGGCATGTTCTAACGCGTGCACTCGTTAGAAAAACTTCTAAACAAAATAATTATCAATACATGCAAGAACCTATTCTAGAATTGTTATTTAGCTAGTTTTACCTTGTTAATCACCCATGGTTCCCACAACCCTAGTTGTGGATTTAGTTACCCATGCTTAGAAATACACAATTCATGATTGTTTAATAAGAATTCATGTACTTACTTTGATAAGCTTGAAGAAAATCCAGAAATCACACTTGAAATAGCAAAATTTACTTGATAATCGAATCCGGAAACTTGAATAAAATTGCTAAATTGCAAAGTCAAAGCTCCAAGAACAAAAGTATGAAAAATAAACCCCAAAATGAGGTTTTTAACCCTATATATAATAACAAAGTCCTAAATTAAAAGGAGTCCAAAATAAGGAAATTTTGTCCCAAAACGTGTCTTTAATCGACAACCCCTCTTACGGTCCGTCGACTGCTCTTATCAATCCATACTTGACATCTTCTTCAAGAATTCAACTTACACCTTCTCTGATCTAATCGACGGACCAATAGCACGGTCCATCATTGTAATTACGATTCGTCGGTCCTTCCGTAGCTCCATACTTCGTCAGAATTCCCCAAGTTGCTTGTAGATGCTCAAAACTTCAGACGACGGCCACCACTTACGTTCCGTCAATGAGACGACGGGCCATCAATGGCTTCTTAGGTGGTCACTTCTGCACTAATTTCTGCAGTCTTTTCCATTTCCGTTTTGTATAACTTCCCTGCAAAACACAGATAAATATACATTAATATTACTACAAAAAGGCCCTAGACACACACTAAACTTAAGGAAAAAGCATTGAAAGTACCGTGAAACCACGGTACATCAACACCCTCAACTTAAATTTGTTGTTTGTCCTCAAGCGACGCACTGTGACTCACCACAACACTTTTGTACAAAAGTACTCTCTGTTTAATCTTTCACAATCATATGACTATCAATCCCTATTTGTTTACTGCTTTAGTGCATGCTTTTACTCTTAGGCTCACTAAGTTCCTATATGTGGATCATACCATGACACAGACTCACCACGCACCGATATCTCTCCTCTTTTATCTCTCACCAAGATACCAACTTTCCTATATTGCAACTAGTGCCCTCACTTAAAAAACAATATCCTCATTTTTCACACAGTGATTTCAAATTGGAGTATAAGGATTATATTCAACACTCACGCTCAGAACAACTTCACACCCAACTGATACTTGTCGCCATAGTCTTGCCCTTATTTTCACTTCTTTAAGTTCACTATATTAGACTCTTAGGATCACGAGATGACTTTCTTGGCATGTAACGTAGGCTCAGGGTTAGGAATGATACATACGGATACATTGTAGTTACTTGTTGCCCTCCTTAACATTATAGCTAAGCGTCCTACCTCTTTTATTGTCTATTATGCCCCACTTTTCTTTTCTTGAAATCTTTGCCTTGTTTTCTCCTTTCTTTCCCTTTTTGCCGAAGTGACTTTTACTTCTTTTCCTTGAACACCCTTTATTTTTTTATTTATTTATTTTATTTTGACTAAGTCACTTCTCTTGCACACTGTTTGTTTTGTTTTTCCACATTACTTTTTTCATCCCCTCTTTTCGGGACATTACTCATAATATCCACCCTCAACTTATGGCTTTGCCATGAGTCAAGGTACACAATACCCAATGTTGGGTCAGGGCCAAGATGAGGTCAGTTTCTATATTAGCCACCCTCAACTTATGCTTTTGGCCTAAGTTGAGGTGCACATGTCCAAGGAGGGACCAGGGCTAACACATTATATCCAGGGAAGACAATTTAGTGTTGAAAAGAAAGATCTATTTAAAGCTCAAAAGATTTGGATCAAAAGGGGATCGATTCATTTTGATTTCTTTTATTTAGGCTAAAGATTGGCTAATTTGAACAAGGGCCTATGATCCTTTCCTAAATGTCTAACACATATTCCTTTTGTCAGGACTAACCGGGCAAGTTCTAGCTATGTACCTACGGCGGAACAATCAAATTTCCTTACACTCTCTTGACATTTCATTACCCTATCAGATTATCAGACACCTAGTTTGAGTTGTCCATTTGAGGGTCATGCAGTAGTGCATCTCTATGTCATCTTAGAGCCAACATGTTCAACATTCATTAGACCTATTCCATGCAAGCATTGTTTCTAGAACGGGATATCATTTATATTTAGCCATCATGCTTAAGATTTCACATACTTTGTACAAGATACTAACATGCCGGTTCAACAGTAAAATAACCAGTCTCTTGGGGAAAAAGAACACAGGCAAGCAAACCATCAAGAGAGGATCATGAGTTGGGATAATCATACTTCACCCTAACACTCACTTTCCATTTACCCCACCCCCAACAAGAAAGCATGCAATTGTCCCCAATGCATAAGAAATATAAATACAATGTGGTAGGTGAAGCAAACCTGAGGCGCATAGCGCCGAAGATCAACAAGCAGGCGGGTATGGTTGCCCAGAACCCGCTCCATCAGTAGTAGAGACACCATCAGTAGTGTTCGCAGCAATGTCCGCACCCACAGTGGTGCTCCACTCATCGGCCTCTAATCTGGAGCTAGACTCCCCAGCATCTAACTCATGAGACCTCATCTGTCGGGCCTCCTCATTAATCAACGAGGCTCTCCTCGCAACCTGTATCTTTAATATCTCCCTCTTCCTAGCCCGAGCACCCTAACCTTAACTAGTAAGGCTAGAATGGTGCCTCTTGGCATGCTCACGTGGCGGAGGCGGTGATGCAGTGGTAGTCTGGAATAGTGCAGTGAGCACCGTATCCTCCGCAGGCTCCGCAGGTGCGACCTCAGGCTCGGGTACCCGCACATCAAGTATCTCATCCATGTCTGCCCGCAGACTCGCCACAGCCGCATGAATATCAGTCAAATAAGTGGTGGGGGCTGGGCGTGCAAGTACCCGCAACCCAAAAGCATCGAGGCGCTGGTGGACTGCCTGAATCCATATCTCAGTCTGCTGAGCAACCTTCTTATCAATACGGTCCTCAGCCTCGGCAATGGACCTAGCCATCCAAGGCTGGATGTGGTGCAGCAATGTGGCCATCTGGGCCTCTATCTTCTGGACCCCAATAATCGCGACCAGTGGTGCTGATGGTGGTGTAGATCGGGAGTAACTCGGTGCTCTGCTAGTTCTCGGGGCAGAATCAACCGAAGTGGTGTCGGTAGGCTCTGAAGAAGCCTGATCATCCCCTTGAGATTACTCTACCATCTTTGTGAGGTTCTAACCCAGTGGGTGTACATCAAATCGAGGCCCTATGTTTGGTGCTGCCTCATTGGCCTCATCCCGGATGAGACCTATGTCCATTGTCCCTATAGGAGTCCGGAGGACATCTATGTGCCAAATGGGCACTCCAGCAGCCCTGCACAACTGAAAGATCATACAAGTAGAGGGGTAAGTGGTCGAGGACTTAAAAGCCCTCTCATGGATGACCGATAGCAACAGTCGCGGAAAATCTATCTCGAACCCGATGATCATAGAAGCACCAATACTGCTCTATCACACGTAAGTATGTTCTCTGTAGCAGTGGGGTATAGACGGTGGCAGACCAACAACCAGATGAACTTGGCTGCTAATGTGAGGTTGGCCTTCTTGGTGAGGCACCTAAGAACGTATTAAAGGATCTACGAATTACCCTATGAATTTATGTATAAATGTTGAAGAATGTGAGCTGAAAACGTGATAAAAATTCCAGCAACTTGTAAGATTGGTTTCGGCTGAATATGGATGAACAAATCTGAAATTATAAATGAGTGTAAATTAGGTGAGGTCATTAGGGATCGAACCCGAGACCTCACCCGTGAAAAACACTATAAAACGTAAATGATGAAATGGGGTTAAGGGGATTCGAACTTGGGTGCTCCTGGCTAGAAAATAATGTATGAAAATAAAAAAATGAGAGGAGTGGTATTCGAACCCACAACCTCTTGGTCAACCTTCAGGAAAAAATGAAAAGAAAAGAAATGTGAGGCGTGGGAATCGAACCCATGAACTCTAGGCGGAAAAGGAGAATTAAAAGAAAAATAAAGTGAGGTTGTGGTGGTTCGATCCCACACCCTCATGGTCAACTCGAAAAAAAATTAAAGGGAAAAGGAATTTAAAGAAAAAGGGGCTGTGGGGGTTCGATCCCACAACCCCTCGGCCAAGGAAGAGAAATTTCAAAGAAAAGAAATTAAAAAGAAACGAAGGTGTTGGGGCTCGATCTTGGGTCCCCAAGCCGTGTGGACCAATATAAAATAAATGAAAAATGTAAGTGTTGTCCAAGGGATTCGAAATCAGATTCCGTTGCCCAAATCCCGTATTGATACATAAGTCATACGTGAATAAATGTTCAAAAATAATGTTGCCTACATAGATCGAAATCCAAATCTTGGCATACCTACAAGATGCATAAGTCTTGTACCACATAATCTTAGGAAGATATGAAGCACTTAAACGAACTATGAATGAAGCCTCATGGCTTTTATGTATAGACCCATAAGTCTATCATACGTTTAAAAATAAGTGAACCCAAGATGTATGTAATAAAATGATGTAACCCTAGAAGGGTTAAGTAAGAGTGTGAAACACACAAATGGCCAAGTGCATTGGCATATGATGAAATGAACATTCACGTTAAAAGGGGTGAATAATTATGAAGAGCAAATGTGTTAATGTTAATGAATGTGGTGACAACATGATAAGAGGCTAATGTGAAA
Source organism: Solanum sitiens (assembly GCA_016801875.1). Classification (NCBI taxonomy): domain Eukaryota; kingdom Viridiplantae; phylum Streptophyta; class Magnoliopsida; order Solanales; family Solanaceae; genus Solanum; species Solanum sitiens. The sequence continues at coordinate 37,044 of JABWTJ010001132.1, forward strand.
GATGAGAGCGATCTCAAATGAGCCTAAGTAAATGTTACCAAAACGTACTCACCTATGAGAGTGTAAAGTTAATGAAGAGACTAGTCTCTATGAACACTCTAAAGAAAGTATTGAGAATAATGTATACTTAATACTAATGATGAGATGAGAAATCATCTAATGAGCTATGATGTCCTTATACAAGAAGCCAGCTTCCCTGACGTATGAATTGATGAAATGGAACTTTATATTGAGCATCGATAGACTAGCTATGAGTGGTGATGCCTTCTTTTGGGAAGGGCGAAGGTTCATGTAACTCTCATGAGATGAGACTGTCCCGCATGCTGGGTATGGCTCTCCTTATATCTCCTAGTCTTCGAACCAATACTGTCATTATAGGAATTTGGCGGGGTTCAATTCCCATGTACGCTAGCATGTTTTGGGTCACTTTGGCCGGTGATTCCACCTCTTTTCGGTGTGGGGGGGACACTGGATTTCATGATGCTCACATGATCTATATCGGTTAAAGGTAAAGTTCCCAAAGAATGAATGAGGCCAGCCTCAAATGATGCAAATAATGAAATGAATGATACCAAAGGTGTTAGGATAGGATGATCAAGAGGTGAGTTATACTCAAGCAACGACATTAGGTCATTCTTGGTCATTGCACAACGAACCCGATGAAAGTCTTAAACTACATCCTAGGTATAGGTGGTGTTCACACTAGCCTATGAACGAAATGAAATGAAGTACGTATGAATGAATGAAGAAGACTCTGTGTTTGCTAATAAAGACTCCGTAGTTGAGGTCCCATATGTTGAGCCCTCCTTTTTGGGAAGTCTTAATGTCAAGTCCATGATTCATGGTCTCATGGCATATGAATGAATGATATGAAAGATGTTATATGCTATAAGCAATATGATATGTGTTATGTGTAAGATGTTATGTGTTGTGTGCAATATGATAAGTATTATGATGCATGTTACGCTAATGGCATGACTTTCCTAATCCAAATTTGGAAAGCTCACTAACTTTCCTAATCCCAAATTGGCAAGTCCAGTGACTTGACTTTTCATAATCATGTTGTTAGGAAAGATATATTCTTACTCATGCATGTCCTTGGTGTGTGCTTGCATATACCCATACTTAGTACAAGTGTGTATTAATCCCATACAACTCTATATTTTTAGGTAGAGGCACAGGTGGAAGCTAGAGCTTATAGGTTGACGTTGCAGCTGTTCGAACATGGAGCTTTCATCCGGACTTAGTAGGCCCTCATGCTTTCGAGGATGTCTACCGTTACTATCTAGCTTAGATGTAGGCTTTAGCTAGTGGAGTATGTTCCACTAGTTTTTCTTTTCGTTTTTATTTCAGACATTGTATTGGTGCCATTTTGGCAATTATACATTTAATGCAGTATTGAACTATTTCTTTCAATTGATAATCTTAATGTTAGATGGTTGATTGTGAACATTATGAATGTAAGTAGAATGACCTCTATGCATGATAAGGAACAAAAAGTTTCAAATTTTCTGCTAGAATTAACCTAGATGAAGTAAGAATGACGTAAGTAGGCTTGTCTGTGACCTCTGAAGGGTCAGCGACACCGGTCTTGTCTCGGGTCTAGATTACAGTCGTGACAGAGTAGGTATCTGAGCACTAGGTTAAATTTCGAGAATAATAAGTTCACATCAACCACATTGAGTAGTTTCTAAGTCATGGTAGTGAAGTGCACCACTATCCTAAATTAGAGACTGCATGATGCGTAGGAAAATTTCCTTTCTTCTGATCTTATCGTGTTTTTCCTAATGTCTGATTTGTTGGTGTTACGAGCGTGTCTAACATCAATTCTTATTGTTTTCAGAGAATGAATAATAAGAGGAACGTTGGTCAGAGGAGAGGAGGAGGAGCTGCTGGGGGCAATCAGGTTCCACCCCAGGCTCCAGCTGAATGAGTGGCTATGCCGTTTAACCCAGCTGGGTTGACTGATGCGGAGGTACGGGCATCTCTGGCCCAGATGGAACAGGCAATCACTATGCAGGCCCAAGCCATGACTGCCCAGGTCAACCGATAGAATGTTCAGAGGGAGAACCCACCGGTTCGTAGCATGGCTGACAGGCTGAGAGACTTCACGAGGATGAATCCTCCTATTTTCACGGGGTCTAAGACTTCAGAGGATCCCCAGGAGTTTGTGGACAAGGTGCATTAGATTTTGGTGGCTATGGGGGCCACAGATACTGACATGGCTGAACTGAATTCCTATCAGCTCAAGGATGTAGCACATACTTGGTGCAAGATGTGGCAGGATAGCCGATCTTTGGGCGGAGTTCCGGTTACTTGGGAGCTGTTTAAGACAACCTTCCTGGAGAGATTCTTCCCAGGTAGATGAGGGAGGCAAAGGTTGAGGAGTTTATCAACCTTAAGAAGGGATCAATGAAAGTCAGGGAGTATTCCCTGAAGTTTGTTAAACTATCCAGGTATGCTACTTTCCCTTATATCTAACAACAAGGATGAGATGAGTACTGAAGTTTGTTAAACTATCAAGGTACTACTTCCCTTGTATCTAACAGCAAGGATGAGATGAGCAGGTTCATCACAGGAATCAATGGAGATCTGGAGGAGGAGTGTCGGTCTGTGATGCTCCATGATAACATGGACCTCTCCAAGTTGATGGTGCATGTCCAGCAGGTAGAGGACAGCTGCAAGAAGAGGGGCGTTCGTGATGCTAGGAGGCCTAAGCCTCAAGATCAGGCAGGTCCTAGCCATGGAGGCCACAGAAACAATTTGGCGTCCGTGAGCAGCCCAGGTTCAAAAAGGGGCAACAGAGTTCTGGGAACTCTAGTTCTCAGAGGAGTACAACACCTAGAGGAGGCCGAGAGGAGCCCAAGAAGGGCAATGGAGGTGAGATGCAGCGTCCCAGAAAGGACTGTGCTAAGTGTGGCCATGCTCACAGTGGAGAGTGCAGACAGGGCACTAATGTCTGCTTTGGTTGCGGTAAGAGTGGGCACATGGTTAGAGACTGACCACAGAACAGAGGTTAGGCTGGAGGTAATGCTCAGCCTAGGCCTAATCCACAGGGTGCAGCAGCAGCTGAGCCTCCTAAGAGGAACATGTTCTATGCCCTGAAGGGCAGGGAGGAGCAGGAGAAGTCCGCTGGTGTGGTCACAGGTATGCTGCAAGTATTCTAAACTTCTGTTTATGCTTTACTTGATCCAGGGTCTACGCTTTCCTTTGTAACTCCTTTGCTTTCTCTCACTTTTGAGATATTGCCTGAAGTTTTGCATGATCCTATAGTGGTTAGTACACCCTTAGGAGAAAATGTAAGAGCTGATAGAGTGTACAAGGATTGCCCAATAGTTGTATGTGGTAGGACTATGTGTGCAGACTTGGTTGAGTTACCTATGAATGATTTTGACATCATTCTTGGTATGGACTGGCTTCATAGTTGTTTTGCTTGTATGGATTGCCGTAGTAGGGTTGTGATATTTTGTTTCCCTAGTGAGGTAGAGCTGGTCTGGGAGGGGTACAACACGAGTCGTCCTAATCCCTTGATTTCGAACCTTAAGGCCAATAAAATGATGTCCAAGGGGTTATTGTGTCATCTTGTGAGTGTTAATTATTTAGATCATGACATTCCTTCCATAGACTCAATGCCTGTAGTGAATGAGTTCCTAGATGTATTTCCTGATGATTTGCCTGGAGTCCCTCCCCCTCGAGAGATTAACTTTGGTATCGACTTAGAACCCGATACTAAACCAATTTCAATTCCTCCCTACCGAATGGCTCCAGCTGAACTCTAAGAGTTGAAGCTGCAGTTAAAAGATCTCACTGATAAGGGTTTCATTCAGCCGAGCATATCCCCTTGGGGCGCTCCAGTGTTGTTTGTGAAAAAGAAGGATGGAACCCTTAGAATGGGTATCGATTATCGGCAGATCAACAAAGTCAGTATAAAGAATAAGTATCCACTTCCCAGAATAGATGATTTGTTCGATCAGCTCCAAGGGTCTAGTTTCTTCTCTAAGATTGATCTTCGTTCAGGGTATCATCAGCTTAGGGTTAGGGAAGGAGATATCCCAAAGACATCCTTTCGTACCCGTTATGGTCATTATGAGTTCTTAGTTATGTCATTTGGTCTCATGAATGCACGTGCTGCATTTATGGATCTCATGAACAGGGTCTTCCGTGAATACCTTGACTCTTTCGTCATAGTATTTATTGATGACATTCTCATATACTCTAGGACCAAGGAAGAGCATGAACAACATTTTAGACTAACCTTGCAGGTACTTAGACAATATCAGTTGTATGCCAAATTCAGCAAGTGTGAATTCTGGCTTAGATCAGTGACCTTCCTGGTTTATGTTGTGTCCGATCAGGGTGTGGAAGTGGACCCCAGGAAGATTGAGGCTGTTAAGAACGTACCAAAACCTCTTACTACCACTGACATTCGTAGCTTTCTGGGATTGGCTGGTTACTACCGCAGGTTCGTGGAGGGCTTTTCTTCCATTACTGCCCCACTTAAAGCTTTGACTAAGAAGAAGGCCAATTTTGAGTGGACAGAGACTTGAGAGAAGAGTTTCCAGGAGCTCAAGAACAGACTCACTTAAGCCCCGGTGCTTACTTTGCCTAAGTGTGGTGAGAATTACACTGTTTATTGTGATGCATCTAGGGTTGGTTTGGGTTGTGTTCTTATGCAGGTTGGTAAGGTGATAGCTTATGCGTCCAGACAACTCAAGGTTCATGAGAAGAATTATCCCACTCATTACCTGGAGTTGGCAGCTGTGGTGTTTGTACTGAAACTGTGGAGGAACTACTTGTATGGAGTACATGTGGATGTGTTCACAGACCACAAGAGTCTCCAGTACGTGTTCACGCAGACAGAGTTGAATCTACGTCAGCGGAGATGGTTGGAGATGTTGAAGGACTATGACATGAATATTCACTACCATCCAAGTAAGACTAATGTTGTAGCTAATGCTTTGAGCAGGATGAGCATGGGAAGTACAGCCCACGTTGAGGATGAGAGGAAGGAGTTGGTGAAAGATGTACACAGACTGGCCAGACTGGGTGTGTGATTGGTTGACTCTACTAGTAGGGGTGTTTCAGTTCATCCTAGTTCTGAATCATCCTTGGTAGTTGAAGTCAAGCATGGTCAACATCTCGATCTTGTGTTGATGGAGCTGAAGGACTCAGTGTTGATAAAGATGAATGAGTCTTTTGCTTTGGGAGTTGACGGCATACTTAGGTACCAGGACAGGATGTGTGTACCAGATGTGAATGATTTGCAGAACAGGATTGTTGCAGAGGCCCATGGTTCCAGATATTCCATACATCCAGGTTCCACCAAGATGTATCATGATCTTAAGCAGATTTATTGGTGGGATGGCATGAAGAAGGACATTGCAGAATATGTGGCCAAGTGTCCTAATTTTCAGCAGGTTAAGGCAGAACATCTTAAGCCTGGTGGTCTTACTCAGATTATTGAGTTTCCGACTTGGAAGTGGGTGGCCATTAATATGGACTTCGTGGTTGGTCTTCCGAGGACTAGGAGACAACATGACTTCATATGGGTTATTGTGGACAGGATGAATAAGTCTGTCCACTTTATCCCTGTGAAGTCTACTTACAGAGCCGAGGATTATGCAAGACTCTAGATTGATGAGATTGTGAGATGGCATGGGATTCCTTTGTCGATCATTTCATATAGAGGAGCTCAGTTCACTTCACTTTTCTGGAGATCCTTCTAGAAGAGCTTAGGCACGCAGGTAAAGCTTAGTACTGACTTTCATCCTCAGACTGATGGGCAGGCAAAGAGCACCATTCATACATTGGAGTACATGTTGAGAGCGTGTGTGATTGACTTCAGAGGTAGTTGGGATGACCATCTGCCTTTGATAGTGTTCTCGTATAATAACAACTATCACTCCAGCATTGGGATGGCACCGTTTGAGGCACTGTATGGTAGGAGATGTAGATCTTCAGTTGGGTGGTTCGAGGTTGGAGAGTCATCTATTTTGGGTCCAGAGATCATTCATGAGGCCTTAGAGAAGGTCAGAGTGATTAGGGACAGGCTGGCTACTGCTTACAGTCGGCAGAAGTCTTATGCAGACAACAAAAAACGACCCTTAGAGTTTGATGTTGGTGACCAAGTCTATTTGAAGATATCACCTATGAAGGGGGTGATGAGATTTGGCAGGAAGGGGAAGTTGAGTCCGAGGTATGTTGGGTCGTATGAGATCCTACAGCGTGTGGGTGAGGTGGCCTATGAGTTGTCATTGCCTGCGGAGCTAGCTTCTGTCCATCCAGTCTTTCATGTATCCAAGTTAAAGAAGTGCCTAGGTGATCCAGCATCGATTCTACCTATGGAAGGTTTGGGGGTATATGAAGACTTGTCCTATGAGGAGGTGCCTGTTGAGATCACAGGTCAAGCAGCTGAGGAACAGGGAGATTGCCACAGTGAAGGTATTGTGGAGGAATCATCTTGTGAGGGTGCTACATGGGAAGCCGAGGCCGATATGAGATCCCGCTACCCTCATCTTTCCAGCTCTTGACGTTAGACTTCCACCTTTTAAGTCTAAATTTCCTTATCTCTCCATTTTTTTGTTGCTATTGCTTGATTGTGTATAGTGACTATGTTATGATCTGACTGGCATTACGCTAGATAGTAGTAGTGTCATTCGGGGACGAATGTTCCTAAGGGGGGGATAATGTAACAACCCTAAAAATGGATATGATAAGTAATGCTTAATGTGTCTAGAATGCCTACGATTAGACCGGGTTCACACGGATTGATGCGCGTAGAGCCACACCTCTGAACCCTTGCTACAGCCAAGACAACTAACTTTGGGAGTTAGTTGAGCTAGGAAAGGTTGGGTCCAGCCATGTAGGGCTCTCGAATACGAAGATTTACTCGAATGAGTCTTTACCAGAATAAAAAAGGGAAAATCTTAGGTTTGGAGGGTCTAGTGGTAAAATGGTCTTTTTCCAGGCTAAGGGTAGTATCGTAATTACCCTAAATATATAATTAATTATTAAATTAATAAGGTGGAGGGGCATTTTGGGGAGAGAGGGCCGAAAATTGGTTCTTAGAGTGAAGTCTTGCTCCACCTGGGTTCGAACCTAGGTGGAAGCAATGAATTAAATTTGTTTTTAATTTAAGTTGGTAAATTAATGTAATTAATTAATATTTATTATTTATTAGCTGATTTAAAATAAAAGGTAAATCAGATTTTTATCATTTAATAAAACCTTATTTGACTAAGTCCTAAACTAGACTCCTAAGCATAATAAAATTCTCACTCTCTCACGTCTATCTCCTCAACATTCACGATTATCTCTCTTCTCTTTCACATTCTCTCTGCCAAAATTACTTCAAGAACACAAAGATAAACCAAGTTCTTCACACTTGAAGAACTCACCACGAAAGATAAAAACAAATAACGAAATCAATCACGTAGGCAAAGAGAAGGTTGTCCGTCGAGTTTGGTGTTGAACTTTCGGTGTTGGACGTGTGTATGGAGGAGTTCTTTGGGCAGCAAGTCGAGGTTTGAACGTCAAAAAGGGTATGGGTTCTCTTCTGTCTTGGTCCCTTTCCCAAGAGACCCCTTAAGGTTCAGTATATCAATCCGAAAACTATGGTTGTTCCCCGTTGCATGTCCCTGTCACTAGCTCCCAATGATTCGTAGGTTGGGTATGTTTGCTGGTAGATATTAGGCGTGTATTGTGTTTTCGTGATAAATATGTTCATGAATGTGAGTTTGAAATTGTATGAAGTATCACCTATGTGATTCGAAACTATGTGTACCTGTGTGCAATGTGAACAGTGACTATGTGCCTCGGGTTTAAAGCTCTAAAATGTGATGTTGTGGTTGTATTTCATGTACAAATGTTTATGTAAATCGTGATGTTCATATGAGTTGAAATTTGGCCGATTTGAATGATAATCTCTTGGCTAAATGAATCCATGAAAAATGCACCTAAGAACGTATTAAAGGATCTACGAATTACCCTATAAATGTACGTATAAATGTTGAAGAATGTGAGCTGAAAACGTGATAAAAATTCCAGCAACTTGTAAGTTGGTTTCGGCTGAATATGGATGAACAAATCTGAAATTATAAATGAGTGTAAATTCGTTGAGGTCATTAGGGATCGAACCCGAGACCTCACCCGTGAAAAACACTATAAAACATAAATGAAGAAATGGAGTTAAGGGGATTCGAACTTGGGTGCTCCTGGCTAGAAAATAATGTACGAAAATAATAAAAATGAGAGGAGTGGGATTCGAACCCACAACCTCTTGGTCAAGCTTAAGGAAAAAATGAAAAGAAAAGAAAAGAAATGTGAGGCGTGGGAATCGAACCCACGACCTCTATGCGGAAAAAGAGAATTAAAAGAAAAATAAAGTGAGGCTGTGGGGGTTTGATCCCACACCCTCATGGTCAACTCAAAAAAAATCAAGGGAAAAGGAATTTAAATAAAAAGGAGTTGTGGGGGTTCGATCCCACAACCCCTAGGCCAAGGAAGAAAAATTTCAAAGAAAAGAAATTAAAAAGAAACGAAGGTGTCGGGGCTCGATCTTGGGTCCCCAAGCCATGTGGACCAATATAAAATAAATGAAAAATGTAAGTGTTGTCCAAGGGATTTGAAATCGGGTTCCCTTGCCCGAATCCCGTATTGATACATAAGTCATACGTGAATAAATGTTCAAAAATAATGTTGCCTACATAGATCAAAATTGAAATCTTGGCATACTTACAAGATGCATAAGTCTTGTTCCACATAATCTTAGGAAGATATGAAGCACTTAAACGAACTATGAATGAAGCCTCATGGCTGTTATGTATAGACCCATAAGTCTATCATACGTTTAAAAATAAGTGAACCTAAGATGTATGTAATGAACTGATGTAACCCTAGAAGGGTTAAATACGAGTGTAAAACACACTAAATGGCCAAGTGTATTGGCATACGATGAAATGTATATTATGTAATGAAATGATGAAACCCTAGAAAGGTTAAGTAAGAGTGTGAAACACACAAATGGCCAAGTGCATTGGCATATGATTAAATGAACATTTACGTTAAAAGGGGTGAGTAATTATGAAGAGGAAATGTGCTAATATTAATAAATGTGGTGACAACATGATAAGAGGCTAATGTGAAAGATGAGAGCAATCTCAAATGAGCCTAAGTAAATGTTACCAAAACGTACTCACCTATGAGAGTGTAAAGTTAATGAAGAGACCAGTTTCTATGAACACTCTAATGAAAGTATTGAGAATAATGTATACTTAATACTAATGATGAGATGAGAAATCATCTAATGAGCTATGATGTCCTCATACTAGAAGCCAGCTTCCATGACGTATGAGTTGAATGAAATGGAACTTTATACTGAACACTGATAGACTAGCTATGAGCGGTGATGCCGTCTTTTGGGAAGGGCGGAGGTTCACATAACTCTCATGAGATGAGACTGTCCGGCATGCCGGGTATGAGTCTCCTTATATCTCCTAGTCTTCGAACCTATACTGCCAATATAGGGATCTGGAGGGGTTCAATTCCCATGTACGCTAGCATGTTTTGGGTCACTTTGGCCGGTGATTTCACCTCTTTTAGTGTGGGGGAGACACTGGATTTCATGATGCTCACATGATCTATGTCGGTTAAAGTTAAAGTTCCAAATGAATGAATGAGGCCAGCCTCAAATGATGCTTATAATGAAATGAATTATACCAAAGGTGTTAGGATAGGATGATCAAGATGTGAGTTAGACTCAAGCAATGACATAAGGTCATTCTTGGTCATTGCACAGCAAACCCGATGAAAGTCTTAAACTACATCCTAGGTATAGCTGGTGTTCACACTAGCCTATGAACGAAATGAAATGAAGTACGTATGAATGAATTAAGCAGACTCTGTGTTTGCTAATGAAGACTCCCTAGTTGAGGTCCCATATGTTGAGCTCTCTTTTTTGGTAAGTCTTAATGTCAAGTCCATGATTCCAAGGTCTCATGGCATATGAATGAATGATATGAAAATATGTTATGTGCTATAGGCAATATGATATGTGCTATGTGTAATATGTTATGTGTTGTGTACAATATGATAAGTATGATGATGCATGTTACTCTCATGGCATGACTTTGCTAATCCAAATTTGGAAAGCTCACTAACTTTCCTAATTCCAATTTGGCAAGTCCACTGACTTGACTTTCCATAATCATGTTGTTAGGAAAGAGCTATTCTTACTCATGCATGTCCTTGGTGTGTGCTTGCATATACCCATACTTAGTACAAGTGCTTACTAATCCCATACAACTCTATTTTTTTAGGTGCCGGCACAGGTGGACGCTAGAGCTTACAGGTTGACGTTGCAGCTATCCGGACGTGGAGCTTTCATCCGGACTTGGTAGGCCCTCATGCTTTCGAGGATGTCTACCGTTACTATCTAGCTTAGATGTAGGCTTTAGCTAGTGGAGTATGTTCCACTAGTGTTTCTTTCCGTTTTTATTTCTGACATTGTATTGGTGCCATTTTGGCAATTATACATTTAATGCAATATTGAACTATTTCTTTCAGTTGATAATCTTAATGTTAGATGGTTGATTGTGAACATTATGAATGTAAGTAGAATGACCTTTATGCATGATAAGGAACAAAAAGTTTCAAAATTTCCGCTAGAATTAACCTAGATGAAGTAAGAATGACGTAAGTAGGATTGTCTGCGACCTATGAGAGGTCAACGACGCCGGTCTCGTCTGGGGTCTAGATTCCAGTCATGACATATCGAACCAACACCTCAGTGTATTGCCCCACACTCCTAGCCATCCAATCGATCTCGTGGCGTGTGAAAAGAGCATGTATCACAGGGACAGTGTGTAGACTCCCTGTAAGTTTCTGCCGCTCAACTGTCAGCTTCCGGGTCATCACCCCTTTATCATTGAAAAGCATTGCATCCTTGTAGATTTGGTGCGGCCCCTCTACGTAACACTTGTTAGGCTGATCAGCAATCGGTGCAGGGTCATCATGTCGGATGGCTGGAGCAGACTCCTTACTCTGGGCCTTATCAGATGAGGCAGGGTGTTTAGGTGCATCAGGAACAGGGACACCATGTGAACCAGAACCGGAGGCAGTGGCCTCATTTGACCCTGTAGAGTGGGACGACTCAGAACCAGAAGCCTCCTCAAAGCCAGACGCTCCCTCAGAACTCGAGGCAGACCTAGACGGTGTGCCGGTCAGTGTGCTCTCCTCATCAGACTGGGAGGTAGTGACTACACCGTACGCCACCTTCTTGGGCGTGCCCTGAGTAGCCCTAAAGGATTCTCTCGGTGAGTGGGTGCCTGGTGTCACGTATTCGGGATCACGGTCATCATCTCATGAGCCAATCATCAGGCGTAAAGAGGAGACAAACTTGGATCGTCCTCTAGAGTAAACAATATCAGGATTGGGGGCCATCGGTACCTGCAAAGGAGAGTTATTAATTTTACTGTAATCATCCTACACACTCAAAAAAAAAACACCAAATTTGGAACACAAAACACAGTGAAGTGCTGAACTACAGAACTACAGAACTGCAGAACTGAACGACCGTCACTATCGACGGTCCATCGATGAAACGACGGTCTGTCGATAGGGTCCGTCGGTGGACACTTAGCACATTTCAGAAGTTATAAGTCCACTAAAGTTGCAGTTAGAAATGACGGACGTGCAGAACGTCCCATCAATGAATCGACGTACTGTAGTCCACTTCCGTCGTTGGACATTTAGAAAAAATTAGAAAGCTTCAGAGAACAGGGTTGCAGTTAGAAACAACGAACGTACAAAATGGCCCGTCGATCAATTGACGGACCGTAGTCCACTTCCGTCGTTGGAGTGTTAAGAAAATATGAGGTGCAGGTGTTGACGGACCCCATCGACGGTCCGTCGATTGACCGAAGGTCCGTAGACGGGGTCTCGTACTATCGGTCAGAGAAAGATTTTTGGCAAACGTTATATGCACCCCCAACTAGACAAATTCAAGCATAGTAGGACATACATCTTTCAATAACAACTGGAAAACAACTTCGTCATTCCTAGGGCTTCGATTATTCCAATTTCAATCCTAGAATCTAAGAGTCTATCAAGCCCTAAGTCGAAAAACAATAATTCAAACACATTCCGAGTTCATGTGATCATTTAGCACCCCTAACCCATTCATTTACAATAATTCTAAGTGTCAAGGACTCCAATTTACAAGTTAATCATGCAAGGTTGTCCCTAAGTCAAGACCCACATGCTAGCAATTCGGTTTCCAAGAAAATGACATGATATCAATGAGTAGATGAGAAGGACATACTTGTATTTTGTAGTGGAGTGAGTGAACTGACAACAACAACCGACAAGGCCGCCTATGAACACCGACTGGAAAATTGCTTGTATTGGATGGGAAATTGGGGGAGTAGGGTACTGGATTTTGGAGAAGATGAGAGAATATGAAATTAGAGGGGAATTTAAAGTGAATTAATGGGGGAGTTGATGGGGGAGTGAGGGAATAAGGGGAGGGAAACGGTTAGGGGAGAATCTGAAAAGCTGTGGGGGTAACTGAAAGGGTAATTTTAATATATAGCCGGTCGGTTCGGGTTGGGTCATGTGTTCTGGGGAACTAACGATTCCCCGTCGACAGACCGTAAATCAATCGACGGTCCGTCGGTTGGTCCGTAGATCAGTGCACCAAACCATTTTCTGTAGATTTTGTGGTGGTTTTGTCCCTGCACATTGAGCACCCAAGTTGTGCAACCTTCAATTGAAGCTACTTCTGCGGATTGTGACAGCACTAAGCCATTCATTTTATGTTTTCTGGATACTTTTTAGACACGGACCCTAAAATACTCTCTAGCCAACAGACTTTAAAAAATAAAAGAAAATTCACACATGACATTTAGTAAAAAAAATGAAATAATGCAACTATTCCTACAAAGACAAGAAAAACCTATTGTTGGCTAGAGGATACACATTGGGTTGCCTCCCAATTAGCGCTTGATTTAACGTCGCGGTACGACGCAAGACTCTTGATTACTCAGACTTCATCAAGATGATATGCCTCAACCACTTCATTGGCATTTTCTGCATGCCCAAAGTAGATCTTGAATCTTTGCCCATTAACCATGAACGTTGCACCCCCCTTGTTCTCCAACTCAACCGCGCTATGACGGACCACTTTAGTGATCAAGAATGGACCAGTCCATTTGGACTTGAGTTTGCCCGGAAACAAGCGTAACCTAGAGTTGAATAAAAGCACCAAGTCCCCAACCGCAAATTCGCGCTTCTCAATCTTTTGGTCATGGTACTTATTTATCTTTTCTTTCTAGAGGGCTGAACTTTCATATGCCTTCAAATGAAACACATCAAGATCATTCAACCCATTTAGTATCTGTCCCGCTGCTTCATTCCAATCCATCTTCAGTTTTTTCATCGCCCACATGGCCTTGTGCTCTAACTCAATCGTTAAGTGACAAGCTTTACAATATACAAGTTGGTAAGGAGACATACCTATGAGAGTCTTGTATGCTGTCCAGTAGGCCCAAAGAGCATCATCAACCCTCCTTGACCAATCCGTTCTACTAGCATTCACCATTTTCACCAGAATTTGCTTGATTTCTCTGTTTGACAACTCAACTTGCCCTCTAGTCTGTGGATGGTAAGGAATGGATACATTGTGGCGAACCCCATATTTCTACAATAACCCTTTGAACAACTTGTTGCAAAAGTGGGCTCCCCCATCACTAATAATGGCCCTAGGGGTGCCAAATCTGGAAAATATGTTCTTTTTCAAGAACGCGGTGACACTCTTCCCTTCGTTGTTTGCAAGTGATATGGCTTCCACCCATTTTGACACATAATACACCGCCACAAAGAATATATTTCATCCTATGAGAACTCACAAACGGGCCTATAAAATCAATGACCCATACATCAAATAACTCAACTACTAGAATGGGATTCAAAGGGAGCTCTTGCATCCTCGAAATACCTTCATCTCTTTGGCACTTATCACATGACTTGGTGAACTCGTGAGCATCTTAATGCATGGTCGGCCAATAGTACCCACACTGCAAAATCTTATGGGCGATTCGGATACCACTATGATGCCCTCCCACAAGCGAGGAGTGACATGCCTCCAAAGCACTTAGCATCTCAACTTCCGGCACACATCAGTGAATAAGCCCAGCGGCACTACTACAGTATAATTAAGGATCATCCCAAAAGAACTTTTTCACATCATACATGAACTTTTTGCTCTTATGAAAGGACAAGTCCGATGGGGCTATATCAATAGCCAGATAATTCGCAAAATCAGCGAACCATGGGATAAAGTCATGAGAAGCGGCCAATACATGCTCATCAGGGAAATTATAATCAATTTTAGCCTTTTCACCCAACTCTCTCATAGCTTCATCCTCTAATCTAGACAAGTGATCGACAACTTGGTTTTCGGTCCCCTTTCAGTCTGTCTCCTCGAAATTAAACTCTTGCAAGAGTAATACCCATCTAATCAACGTTGGTTTTGCATCCTTCTTTTGCCATCAAATATCTCAAAGCAGAATGATCATTATGCACTATGACTCTCGTGCCAAGCAAATAGTAGCGAAATTTTTCGAAAGTAAATACCACCGTAAGGAGCTCTTGTTCAATCACATTATAGTTCATTTGAGATTCATTAAGGGCCTTATTGGCTTAATAAATAGGGTGAAGGATTTTATCCCTTTTTTGTCCAAATACCACACATAGAGCAACCCCACTAGCATCACACATCACCTCAAATGGTTTGCTCCAATCCGGGGAAATAATAATGGACGCAGATACCAACTTCTCCTTCAACTCTCCAAATGCCTTCAGATAGGATTCATCAAAATAAAATTTACACTCTTTCTCAAGTAGCTTGCATAGAGGATGTGTAATTTTTGAAAAATCCTTGATAAACCTCCGGTAGAAGCCCGCATGCCCAAGAAAACTCCTCACACCTTTTACCGAGATGGGTGGAGGAAGTCTCTCTATCACCTCAATTTTGGCTCGATCAACCTCTATACCCTTCTATGAGATACGATGGCCAAATACAATACCCTCTTTCACCATGAAGTGACATTTCTCCCAATTTAGCACAAGGTTGCAATCTTCACATCTTTTGAGGATTTTGGCCAAGTGACTCAAACAACGATCAAAAAAGTCTCCAAGAATAGAAAAATCATCCATAAACACTTCAATGGTGTCCTCCACCATATCGGAGAATATCGACATCATACATCTCTGAAAAGTAGCCCGTGCCTTACACAACCCAAAGGGCATTCTCTTGAACGCGAAAGTTCCATAAGGGCAAGTGAAAGTGGTTTTCTCCTGATCTTCTGGTGCAATAGAGATTTGGTTGTAACATGAATAACCATCAAGAAAACAATACCACCCCTCTTCTGCAACCCTATCTAACATCTGATCCATGAAGGACATACAAAAATGGTCCTTCTAAGTCCATGAATTCAACTTCCGGTAATGCATAGACACTCTCTATCCAGTCACCGGTCTCTTGTGAAAAAGCTCATTCTTCTCATTTGGTACCACTATCATTCCCCCCTTTTGGGGCACACACTGAACAGGGCATACCCAACTACTATCTGCGATGGTATATCTGACTCCGGCATCCAACCACTTAATAATATCTTTCTTCAGAACCTCTTGCATATGTGGATTCAAATGTCTCTGGTGCTCAATACTTGGTTTATGATCAGGCATGAGTTGGATTTTGTGTGAAAAAACACAAGGAGGGATCCCAATAATATCCACAATAGTCTACCCAATAGATCTCTTGAATCTCTTCAACACTTCAACCAAACACTATACTTGAAGCACCTTCAAATCTGATGAAATCATTACCAGCAAAGTGTCATCCTTCCCCAAGAATACGTACCTCAGATGAGGTGGTAGATCCTTAAGGTCTAATTTTGAAGCCTCTTCAATAGATGGTTTCGCGGGTGAAGACTCGCGATGTTTCATGTCTAACTCCAATTTCTTTGGCTTGAACCGAAAATCACCTCGATCAAGTACCGCAACCAATGTCCCATACTCTTCAATACCATCACTCTCAAAATTCATGATTAGTGCCGCTAGTGCCTCAACACCAAGGCACTCTTCGATTTGAACCTCAAACGTACTCTCAACCTTGAGGATGTAGAAGATACCGTTTGGAGCTCACCACTCTACTTCATGGACCTAAAATGTTAAAAGTTGCCTCTTCATTATTCAACCGGAACTTCATCTGCCCCTTTTCCATATCGACCAAAGCGCGACCAGTAGAAAGGAATGGCCTCTCAAGGATAATAGGCACCTCAAAGTCGACCTCACAGTCAAGAATTACAAAATCTGTCGAAAATATGAATGACTCTACTTTCACCGACACATCATGGAGTATCCCAATAGGCCTCTTCACCGTTCGATCGGCCATCAGTAACCGCATCGCAGTGGGCTTTGGGTTACCCAAACGCAACTTCTTGTAGATAGATAGAGGCATGAGATTTATGCTTGCACCAAGATCTCATAGTGCTTTAGCAAAGTGTAACAACCCGATAGTACATGGAATAGTGAAAGCGCCCGGATCTTCTTTCTTTTGCACAAGTGACCTTGTAGCAATAGCACTATAATGTTGCATCCTATCATCATCCTCAACACTCACCGAACTCTTCTTAGTAATCATATATTTCCTAAACATGGCATAACCAGGCATTTGTTCAAGAGCTTCTATCAAAGGGACATTGATGAAAAGCCGTTTCACCGTAGTAATAAAACGCCAGTATTTGCCATCTTCAGTCTTCTTCACTATTCTTTGTGGGAATGGTGGTGGTGGTCTAGGTACAGGGGTCACGTTTTGGGGCATCTCTGATTCTTTCACCGCTTCATTTACAAACTCACCACTAGCTTCTACTACCTCATCTTCTCTTCTCGCCTCATCTTCAACACCAAAAGGCATAGGTGGATCAATGGTTTGCTTACCCCCTCGAGTCGTGACTGCCATACAATGTCCATCATTTTTTGGATTTTGGACGATATTGCTAGGAAGAGTATCCAGTTGATTAGGGTTTACAGTAGTCGACAATTGGGCCATTTGCATCTCAAGATGCTTGATTGAGACTTCATGTGCATCCACTTTTTGCCCAATGTTAGCCAAATCACCACTCAACTCCTTGGCGTGCTCATCACTTGCGGCAAACCTCCACATCATCTTTTGCAACATGTATTCAACTCGCGCCATAGTACCTCCACCATCCCTAGGAGTAATTTCCTGATTTTGAGGCGGAACATAGGGCCCACTTCGATCATTTTTGTTTCTATAGTTACCCCGATTGTTGTTGTTGTCACAGTTGTAGTTTCCTTCACGAACGTAATGGCCTTCGCTGTTGTAATTCCCATAGTTCCGACCTTGATTTCCTTGACCTTGGCGCCAATTCTCTTGATTGGAGCCTTAGGCGTTTGGCTGGAAACCCCCCGTCTGCTCATTCACTGCATAAGAATCTTCTTCATAGTAGTACTCATCAACCGGCGGTGGTGGTTTAGCCAAATAATTCACCGCATTTACTTTCTCTGCACCCCCTATGATGTGTTTCAACACCAACCCTAGCTCAGTTCTCATTTGAGCCATCTCTTCACGAATCTCATATGTGGATGGGTTATGTGTGGCTTGCACCGCAAAAGTGTTTCTCCCAGTATCTAACTTCCTAGTGCTGCAAGCTTTATTATTTTGGGAGATTTCCTCTAATTTCTCGGCAATCTCTGGATACGTACACTCCCCATAAGAACCACCCGCAATTGTATCAAGCACTGCTTTATTATTATTGTCTTACCCCCTTTAGAAGTACTCTTTTAACGATTCATCATCAATGCGGTGGTTTGGTACACTTCTAAAAAATGAGGTGAACCTATCCCAAGAAATTCTTACTGAATCCCCAGGTAATGCCACCAATTTGTTCACCCTATATTTGTGGTTGAGCTTTTTAGACACTTGATAGTAACGTTCCAGGAACATATCTCTAAACTGGTTCCAAGTATAGATCGAGTTATAGGACAACTCAGTGAACTATATAGAAGCCTCTCCCATCAGTGAGAGAGGGAACACTCTTAACCCGATGACATCCATGTCCAATTCAGGACTCCCTACACAACTCTTACACACCGACCTCAGCTTGGCTATGTGAGCATGTGGATCCTCAGATGGTAGCCCCGAAAACAAACCTCTGGCGATGAGCATCTACATCAAACTAGTAGTTACCACGAAAGTATGACCATGTGGTAGAGGAGGTAGGACAAGTGGCCTATCAGAATTAGTGATGTTAACATTGCCCCTATAGTACTCTTGAGGACGTGGGGCGGGAGGTTGCCTCCTCAGACCACCTTCACCAGGGTTCTCCAGTAACACTTGATTATGAGCATCAACCGGCTGAGGAAGTTGACGGTTGATCCAATCACCAAGATTAGCAGGATTGTGTGGATCGTTCATTCTACGGAGTGTATGATATAGTTCTGTATCAAGTGGAAATATTGGCTCTCCTCGACTCCATGTACTTGTCATACACTAGAGCTAGACCCGAGAAAGACAAACAAAAAGAAAAAGTAAAATTAGGAAATTATTGACTAAAATTCAGTAATGTGCTTAAAGTTAATCTAAAAGCCACTTTCCTCGGAAGCGGCGCCAAAATTTGATACGCTCAAATTACACTTATTTACAGAAGTATGAACGGTCGTATCAAGTAAAGAACCCAACAAGTAGATTGGGGTAGATCCCACGAGGAAAATGGTGTAGACTTAACTTCAATATACAATTACTTCTATTTAGTCAAGTCCTTTCCGAAAATAGTTAATTAAAGGGGGAGGGGGGGTTGTGAAACTAAAAGTGTTCAATTATTTCGAAATAAAATAAGTAGCAAGATTAAAACTTTTGTTTTTATCAAGTGATGAAAGAAACTAGGGTGTAAGTGTTCCATAGGTTCATCACACGGTAATCCTAGCTATAAAAAATCTTTCCTAGTGTCTTGCCTACAAAGTGATAATTTATGTATCTCTAAATCCTTAGTCTGGCATTTAGAGAATTTCAACCCATACCTTGGTCCGGCTACGTGTGTCTAAGTTACTAAACATTACCCTTACTTCATATTAAGCATCATATTCGATGTATGGCTTAGTTATTACTTTGCACCAATCGAAACTAGCCTATTAGATAGTATTTACTAAATCTATGTTGATAATGCTTTTCCTATTAACTACCCCCTTTGTCCGGCAAATAGAAATAGGGAAAGTTGTAACGCGTGTACTCTTTAAAAAATCTTCTAAATGAAAGAATTATCAATACATGCAAGAACCTATTCTAGAATTATTATTTAGCTAGTTTTACCTTGTTAATCACCCATGGTTCCCACAACCCTAGTTGTGGATTTAGTTACCCATGCTTAGAAATACACAATTCATGATTGTTTGATAAGAATTCATGTACTTACTTTGATAAGTTTGAAGAAAATCCATAAATCACACTTGAAATAGAAAAATTTACTTGATAATCGAATCCGGAAACTTGAATAAAATTGCTAAATTGCAAAGTCAAAGCTCCAAGAACAAAGCTAACCCCAAAAATGTGGTTTTTAACCCTATATATAATAACAAATTCCTAAATTAAAAGGAGTCCAAAATAAGGAAAGTTTGTCCCAAAATACGTCGTCAATCGATGACCCCACTTATGGTCCGTCGATGGATCAACAGACCGTCGACTGCTACCGTCGATCCATACTTGGCATCTCCTTCAAGCTTTCAACTTGGACCTTCTCTGATCCAATCGACGGACCAACAAAACGGTCCGTTGGTGCACTTAAGGTCCTTCGGTTCCTACCATCGTTCCACACTTCAACGTTTCTCCAACATCGGGTACTGGGTAGTCTCTGATGACATCAACAATTTGCCAACACATTTCGTTGATCAGTCGATGGATCATCGATCCTTCTGTATCCCCACACTTAGTTAGAATTCCCCGAGTTGCTTCCAGATACTCAAACCTTCAATCGACGGCCACCACTTACGGTCTGCCGATGAGACGATGGGCCATCGATGGCTTCGTAAGTGGTCACGTCTGCACTGATTTCTGCAGTCTTCTCCATTTCTGTTTTGGACAACTTTCTTGCAAAACACAAATAAAAATACATTAAAATTACTACAAAAAGGCCCTAGACACACACTAAACTTAAGGAAAAAGCATTGAAAGTACCGTGAAACCACGGTACACGTTCTGTAGGGGGAGGAGTCATATACTTTGCTTGTAAGGGGAAAATTTCCAGTCCTTGATGTTCATTTACCATTATAAATGTTTTTCATTGGTCTTCCTCCCTATTTTGTTCCCCTTTTCCTTCACTGTCTTGTTGCATGTTTTGTCTCCTCTTAGCTGCATCTCTTTTTTATTTACTTGGCTTATTTTTGCTCTTAGGAGTAATATCAGTATTTCTAGTGCTTGCTTTGTTTCCCATTTCCTTTGCCCTGGAGGATTTATTCTGGTTATCATTTGGTCTTATTTCCTCTTGTTGTGTTTCTCCAATTCTTTTAGTGTTCACCTGTTGTTGAGTTCCTGTTACCTCTTATTGTTAACCCTGTTGTTTTTTTGGATATTTCCTATTGTTTCTTAGTTGAGTCTCTAAGGTCTAGGTTATGGTCAGAATCAGCCCCCTCATGGAGAACATGAGTCAATTTCCCCCTTTTGGTCACCCCTTCCTATAAGTTAGTGTGACTCTCCTGACATCTCTCATCCATCCATCCTTTAACTTCACCAATGATATGATCAGAAATATACATATTATTAGAGTTAGGGTTTACAGCTATGATACCTGAATTCCTGCTTTAATCCTCATTTTGCTTTGATATTCCTTGTTTTTCTTTACTGTTCCCCTTTGCATACCTGTTTTGTGTCTCTTGTGCAGCTATTTGTTCCTTGTTATTTGCTTACTTCCCTGATGTATTATGTACTTCCTACATATCTAAATTAGTGAAAAAATTGTGTTGTGAAGTACTAGGCATACCTTCTTGTTGGACAGTCAAATGTTGATTTTCTTTTGTTGTCTGAGCTGTTGTAGAGGTAGGCCTCCATGCTATTTTTTGAGCTCCTTCCCCTTGTTGTCTCTGATTTTTCTTTCTTTGTGTTTGACACTCTTCCTCCGTTTGTTGTGATGGTTGTTTCTTTTTTTGCCTTCCTTATTGTGATGTTGTTGTTAATTTATATTTTTTTTGTCCTATCTGTTTTCCTACTCTTTTTGGTTTTGGTTTTCTTTATTTTTGTTTCTCTTCTCATGTTCCTACTATTTTCTGTGATTGTAATCATCATCCCTCATTTTGACTTTACACTCATCTATTTAATGTCCATGATGTCTACAGTATTCACAGTAGGGTGGATTGTTTTCATATTCAACAGGTTGACATATGACTATGGTATCATCATCATCATTCAATCCAATCCACACGTGTCTAGGCCTAGGTTTGGTTAAATCAATTTGTATCTTTACTTTGGACATTCCTTCTGTAGACCTTTTAATAGAAGTTGTGTCCAAGCATAAAACCTTGCCTACTGTTTCCAATAAAGGTGCGAGGAAAGTTTTTTTGAAGAAATGCCATGGTAGGCCTGGCAGTAAAATCCAAATAAGAACTATAGGTGTTTCCTCCTCTGGAGTAAAAAATGGTGTCCAGGCTTGTATCGTCATAAGTTTACTCTCAATGGTCATTCTTTGTTGTTTACAAACTGTGTTGTAATCCAGTTCATTCTGTAGGTAAATAAACACATGTTTAGCATTGTAGTAAGCAATATTGACCCCCCCTCAGTTCAGTCTATTGGATGAAACTTTTCATGATGAGATCGACCTTAGGCATAGTAGTAGTAAACTTCCCTACCAGTGTGTATTTACAATCCATAGTGAGAGTATGCATGTAGTCATGCATATCAAAAATCACAGCTGGTTGGCCTTGTTTAGTGGTTTGTCTAGGAGTGGTTCTCATAACAATTGTTGGATTTTGAGCAGCGTGGATATGTCATAGTCTAGCAGCCAAAGTTTGGACTACTGTATATGGAGGAGGTTTTGGGACATTTTCTTGAGTGTTTGTTGGATGAGCTATAAGATTGATGTGTTCATTTGGTTTGGGATTGGGATCATGTTGGTTCTTATTGTGGACTGGAGGAGGACGTTTATCAAAGTTGCTAGAGATTTTAGGGAAGTCTCTATGATAATTGTTCTGAATCTCATTTCCTCTTTTAATAGTCTGTAAGGATTGTACCATTTTTCCAGCCTCACTTCTTTGGTTTTGGACATTTTTACTCACTAAAACTTTGGTTATATTCCCCAGATTTTGTTCACTAATCACAACAGCACTTTGTCCCATGGTATTATCATGCACATTTCCAACATTATCATTCTTATTAGTTTGAGTGTGAACTGGAATCGAAAGATTATACTTACCTGATTGATGCTCTTATCCTTCTGCAGTTGTTTGCTGACAGTGTGAATTGTGTTGTTGCCCCTGTTCTTTGTCTTGATCGTATTCACTTGTAGGAATGATTGTCGTTCCTGCACTCGATTGTCTTACATTCCTTGGAGAGTATTCTACTAGTTTGACTCCAAAGGAAAAGTGTAATGGGCTTTCCACATCAACTACTTCTAGTGCATCCTCTATCTCTACTTCTCTTTTATGATGTTCCCCCCTTGTATTTTGTTCTGCGACTCTGGTTTGATTGTGTTAATGACCCAAGTTTAAGGATATGTTAGTTAGGTGAACATCATATTCATTAAGATTGGTTCCTCTATTCCATTCTTCATCCGTTTTTCTGTGAAACTTTATGTTAGTGGTTGGAGTTTATGTCACCAGCAACCTTGTCATCCATTTCAATTGAAATTCCTGTGAGATGTACCTCGTCTTCAGGTGAGTAATACCCAGTAGGTACGAAACCTCGAATCGTCTAAGAGGGAGGTCGATTTTAGGAATGACTATCAGTCAATTTGTCTGCGATTTTCCCAAAAATTGCCTCTTCAGTTTTTTCCATTTGCAGGTTGGAATTCTTTGATTTTGGAGTGTGTTGTAGCTCTCGATGAGTAGAATCATCCCCAGTATCTTTGTAGTTCTAATTAAATCTAATATAAAATGGGGACATAGTTTCGCAATTCTTATCTTCTTCACTCCAAAAATTTGCATTGTTCATCACTCATCTGATTTGTGACTTCACAGTGTTATACAATGAATTATTGGGTGATTCTTTGTTGGTGTTATTCGTATTCATCTGGTGCCCTTGTTGCGGCTGGTTCGGTGGTCTGAAAGAGACTCCTGATGGATCACGCGCCATTTCAACCTGGCTGAACTAGCCATTACAGCCGGTTGTTAGACAATTCCTTGGGAGCGAATTTTACAGAGATAAGTTAGAGAGAGAATTCGATTGGTATTTTGGGCTTGGGTATTCGGGTTAATGGTGTAGGGTTAGGGTTAGGGTTAAGATTAGGGTTAGGGTTAGGGTTTGGTTTTCTTTAGGTTTTAGGGTTTTTGGTTTAGGATTTGAGGTTCAAAATCAATGGTTTAGTGTTTAATGTTTGGGTTTTTATATTTTGGACTTAGGGATTTTTTGGAATTGTTTTTGGAATTAGGTTTTAGGGTTAGAGTTAGGGTTAGGGTGCAGGTTGATTTTTAGGTTGTATGGTTCAGGGTTTAGCATTTGAGGTTTAAAATCTATGGTTTAGTATTTAATAGTTGTTTTTATTGGAACGACCCTTGTGGTGGGTCAGGGGCTGAGCAACACCCCCAGGTCTTATTATTTCACATATAAAATATGTACGTAGATGGGGGCTGGACCTTACCTCCACCTAAGATGGGTTAATTTGACCTACCTACTAAGCTAGTCAATTAACCCTTACATGATGTTTGTATTCTAAAGAAACATTCTAAAATACAATAAAGAAGGGAGACTCTCCCCTTACAAAGAGAAATCCAAAACAAAAAGACCTTATTCTAACCTTTTATACCTATATAAGACAATCCTATATAAGACATAGTAAATTTGAATAAGTTTAATACAACATACATGATTAGACAAATAATAAGTCAAACATATGCCAACAGTTCCACTAAGGTGGTTGTTTAATTCTTCTAAGTTTCCTTCTTCTGAAATTTTGCATTTCCATTTTTTCTAGATAATAGTTGCCTCTGATTGCTCCAACTAGTTGTTGTGTAGTGTAGTAGTGTTGTATTATATCATGTTTGTGACTCCATTTATATAATATGTCAGCAGTACCATTGGATTCCCTGTAAACATGTCTGCAATGAAACATTTCTAGCTTGCTACTTGTTCCTTGTATTTCTTTGACAGCTTGTCGACTTCTCCATGGAGTGAAACTTGTATTGTTGATCCATTTACTTAACATTTCTTAATCCACTTCAAAAATAAGATGTTTGAATCCATGTTGTTCACACTAATTAATGGCATACAAGGCTATCTTGATATCTGCAGTATTATTAGTACCAAAACCAAGAGGTATAGCAAAAGCATAAATCAATT
The DNA here is from genome assembly GCA_016801875.1 of Solanum sitiens. Classification (NCBI taxonomy): domain Eukaryota; kingdom Viridiplantae; phylum Streptophyta; class Magnoliopsida; order Solanales; family Solanaceae; genus Solanum; species Solanum sitiens. Next base: position 61,603 of record JABWTJ010001132.1, read on the forward strand.
TACCTTGGTGATCTCTTAAAATGTCCTCCCTCCTATTTTTCCTGGATTGTGCAATGCACTTCCATCAATTTGAATACTAATGTTGGAGGCTTTTCCCAATTCACAATAGTCACCTTAAGCTGATGTTGACAGTGTTCAGCTACATTGATCAGCCCTTCCCAGTTAGGTGGCCATAGTATATTAGGAAAAGCTATTATTAGTACTTGTATGACATCCTTGAGTATATCATATTTCACGCTTTGTAAGATGGATCTTTTTCCTCCATACTTTACAGCACACCTGTTTTTCCAAAGGTTCCAACAAATGAAATTAGTCAAAACATGAAATAAAATTTTTTGTACCTCATTCTGATAGTGTAAACTCCTCCAGTGCATTAACAAACTTCTCAAACATGTAGATGAACGGTCTATTCCCACTTTTTCTGCATGACTTTTCCAAATATAATTAGCAAAGTTTCCATTAACGAAAATATGGTTAATTTCATCTTTCCCTTGTTTGTGAGAGAAGTAACAATTTCTTCCTTTCCAAATGTATGAAGCTTCTTATTAGTTGGTAATTACCTCTCAAATCTCTCAAAATAAAGAAAGATACTTTGAATGGTAATTTCTTGTGCCAAATGAATGTATTGATAGGATATTTAAGATGTTTCTTCCTAATCGTATCTCATACACTAGCTAATGTAAACTTCCCATTTTCAGTTGACTCCAGTTTGTTGTATCATGTAGATTCTCATTATTTTGAATTACAGAGTTAAGAATAATAGGCACGAACAAAGGAGGAACATGCTCCCTAATAACCTTTTGTTTCCACTTGCCAGCTTCTAAGAAAAATGAAACTGGATTATTATTTAAACTTGACACCTCACAATACTTAGCTAGACATCCATCTCCAAGACAATTATCCCACCAAAAACTACATGTGCTAGAGTGGATATTCCAACTAATATGTGATATAACATCTTGTCTATTGCGAATAATATATCTCCAAACCAATGATTCCCCTGTATCATATTTCTTAGCCACTATATTAGCTCTTTGACAATACTTGGCTTTTAAAAATTACCCCCATAAAGACTGTTTTTTCTCAATTCCCACCATTTATTGTACTGAAAAATAGTGCAAATATCATCCAACAACCTTACCCCTATACCACTCTCGTCAGTAGGATACCCCAAGGTTTCCAAAGAAGTCGAATGATATTTCTTTCCTTTACTGTTATTGCCCTAGAATAAATAAGCTATTATTTTTTTGATGTACTTGAGTGTAGTCTTAGGTGGTAATATAATATTTACTGTTTGGGTTTTGATATTTTGGGCTTAGGTTTTTGGGCTTAGGTTTTTGGGTTTATTGATTAGGGTTAGGGTTAGGGTTAAGGGTAGGGTTAAGGTTAGGGTTAGAATTTTGTCTTCTTTAGTTTTTTCGTTTTAGGGTTAGGAATTTAGGTTTAATATCAATGGTATACTGTTTAATGTTTGGGTTTTGGTATTTTTGGGTTGGGGTTTAGGGTTAATGGTAGGGTTAGGGTTAGGGTTAATGTTAGGGTTAGGGTTAGGGTTTAGGTTATTTTTTAGGTATTAGGGTTTGGGGATAAGGATTTAAGTTGTAATATCTATGGTTTAGTGTTTAATGTTAGTGTTTTGATATTTTGGGCTTTGGGTTTAAGGTTTAGTATTTAAGGTTAGTGTTAAGGATAAGGATAGGGATATGGTTCATGTTAAGGATAGGGTTATGATTAGGGTTTAGTTTTTTTTTAGGTTTTAGGCTTTGGGGATTAGGAGTTTTGGTTTAAAATCTATGATTTATTGTTTAATGTTTGGGTTTTTGTATTTTGGGCTTGGGGTTTTGGGTTAATCATTTAGGGTTAGGGTTAGGGTTAAGGTTAGGGTTAGGATTTAGGTTAGGGTTTATTTTTTTTTAGGTTTTAGGGTCTGTGGTTTAGGATTTGATGTTTAAAATCTATGGTTTATTGTTTAATGTTTGGGTTTTCGTATTTTTGACCTATGGTTTTATTTGGACTTCTTTTGTAGGACTTAGGGTTAAGGGTTTATGGTTTAGGGTTAGGGTTAAGGTTAGGATAAAGGTTAGGGTGTAGGTTTTGTTTTAGATTTTATGGTCCAAGGTTTAGAATTTTAGGTTTAAAATGTATGGTTTAGTATTTAATGTTTGGGTTTTAGTATTTTGGTTTTTTTTTTATTTTTTATTTTATTTGAACTACCCTTGGGTGGGTAAGGGGCTGAGAAACACCCCCAGGCCTTAACATTAATAAACAAAATAAAGTACAAAGGAGGGGGACATAAACCTCACCTCCAACCTAAGGTGGTTCAGAGTCAACTTTCCAAAAGAGGAATTCAACTCCTCCCCGTACATCAAGGATGAAACCAAAATACTAAGCAGCTAAGGAGAGGACTCCTCTCATTACAAAGTATCTAGGAAGTATAAACAAGGGAGACTCTCCCTTTACAAGATAGAATAAAACTAAGCTAACCTATTCAAATGCACGGCTGATCAAGGTGGTTCCTTAATTCTTCTGGTCTTCCTTCTTCTAAAGCTAGGCATCTCCAGTAAATCCAGCTGATAGTATGATTTTGCTTACTTAGGCATGTGCTGGATGGTGAAGTATATCTGTGGACTGGTTGTCATGTGACTGTGTTTTGAAAGAGCATCAGCCACCCAATTTAAGTGCCCAAGTCAAACCAAATATTGCTGCCTCTATTTCCGCTTTGTTGTTTGTTCCTTCTCCGAGGGGTGTTGTGAAAGCCATCACCAATTTACCATTTTTATCCCTCAAAATGCCGCCAGCTCCCAACCTGCCAGGATTAGTGGTTGCGCTGCCATCGGTGTTTACTTTGAGCCATTGGTCAGGAGGTTTAAGCCATGCTACCAAACTCACTTTGATGTCATGCACACACTTTTCACATTTTTGAATTAAATCTGTCCATTTTGCAGGCCACTGAAGCTGAGGGAAGGCTGTGGAAAGCATTTTGTAGTTATCCTTGTATATGGCATATTTGACCCTGCTGATATTGGTTGTCTTGCCTCCATATTTAGCTGCGCACCTGTTCTTCCATAAGTTCCAACAAATGAAAATTGGGGTCGCTTGCAAAAGTAATATGTGGGCTGCATTCTTAGGTGTGGCAGTCCACCACTGTTTGAGCAGTGAGTGCAGGTCAGTCTGGTCTGGTCGCACTGCAAAGCTGGTCCAGATGTTGGTTGCGAAATTCCCTTTGTTGAAGATATGCTCAATGCAATCCATACCTGCCCTGTGTTTAGGGTTAGGATTAGAGTTAGGGTTAGAGTTAGGGTTAGGTTTAGGTTTTGGTTTCTTTAGTTTTTTAGTTTGAGGGTTTAGGATTTGAGGTTTAATATCAATGGTTTGGTGTTTAATGTTTGGGTTTTTGTATTTTGGGCTTGGGGTTTGGGGTTTATGGTAGGGTTAGGGTTAATATTAAGGTTAGGGTGAGGGTTTAGGTTGTTTTTTAGGTTTTAGTGTCTAGGGTTAAGGATTTGAGTTGTAATATCTATGGTTTAGTGTTCAATATTAGGATTTCGGTATTTTGGGCTTTAGGTTTAGGGCTTAGGGTTAAGGTTAAGGATAGGGTTAGGGTTAGGGTTAGGGTTAGGTGTAGGGTTAGGGTTAGGGTTTAGTTTTTCTTTTAGGTTTTACGTTTTGGAGCTAAGGATTTTTGGTTTAAAATCTATGTTTTAGTGTTTAATGTTTGGGTTTTTCTATTTTGTGCTTGGGGTTTCGGGTAATTGGTTTAGGTTTAGGTTTAGAGTTAGGATTAAGGTTAGGGTTAATGTTTGGGTTAGGGTTAGGGTTAGGGAAAGGGTTAGGATTTAGTTTTTTTAGGTTTTAGGGTTTGTGGTTTAGAATTTGTGGTTTAAAATCTATGGTTTTATTTTTAATATTTGGATTTTCATATTTTGGACTTATGGTTTTTTTGGACTTTTTTTGGATTTAGGGTTTAGGATTTAGGATTAGGGTTAGGGTTAGGATTAGGGTTAGGGTGTAGGTTTTTTTAGGTTTTATGGTTAACGGTTTAGCATTTGTTGTTTAAAATCTAGGTTTAGTATTTAATGTTTTTTTTATTATTATTTGAATGACCCTTGTGGTGGGTCAGGGGCTGAGCAACACCCCCAGGCCTTATCATTTCACAAAATAAAATATGTACATAGTGGGGGCTATACCTTACCTCTAACCTATGATGGATAATTTAGCCTTCCTACAAAGGTTAGCCAAATATCCTTACATTTTGATTGTATTCTAAAACTATAATTCTAAAATACTATAAACAAAGGAGACTCTCCCCTTACAAAGAGATTCTACTTAAACTTAACCTTATTCTAACCTTCTATATAAATATAACATAGAACATTAGAATAAGTTCCTTAGAAATGATTAACTAAAACAATATGAATTAGCTTTAAAATCATGGAGGCTTTTTAATCCTTCTTAGTTTCCTTCTTCTAAAATTTTGCATTCCTATTTTCTCCAATAAGTAGCTTCCTCTAATTGCTCCAAATAGTTGTTGTACTGTGTAATAATGTTGGATGATATCATTGCTGTGACTCCATTTAGCTAGTAAATCTGCAGTGTTGTTAGCTTCTCTAGAGACATGTGTACATTGAAAAACTTCCAGCTTGCTGCCTACTTCTTGGATCTGTTGGATAGCTTGTCTATATATCCATGGAATGCTAATTTTATTAGTGATCCAATTCTTCAATAGTTCTGAATCCACCTCTAATATGATACGTTTCTATCCATGTTTGTTCACACCAATTGAGTCCATGTAATGCAGCTTTAATCTCTGCAATATTGTTAGTTCCAAAACCAAGTGGAATAGCAAAAACATATACTATTTTACCTTGATGATCTCTTAATATTCCTCCTCCCCCTATTTTACCTGGGTTTTGTAATGCACTACCATCTGTGTTTAACTTGAATAAGCCTACTTTAGGCTTTTCCCATCTTATCATGGTAACCTTAAACTGTTGCTGACAGTGATCCACACACCTGATCAGACTGTCCCAGTTAGGCTGCCATGGAATGAAAGGAAAGGCTATTGTCAATACCTGCATAGTATATTTGAAAATTGAATATTGAATTCTTTGTACACTTGATGTTTTGCCCCCATATTTAACAACACACCTGTTTTTCCATAAATTCCAGCAAATTAAATTAGGTAACACTTAAATAAACAATTTATGTACCTCATTATGCATTGGGAGACTTCTCCAATACATTAACAAGCTCCTCAGTTTGTATTGCAGTGTTCAGCACCAACCTGTGCAACATGGATTTTCCAAACATATTTAGCAACATTTCCTGTAACTAATATATGTTGAATATCATCATTTCCTTTTCTGTGGAAGTAATAATAGTCGGATGCATCTCTACCAAATTTAAGAAGGCTTTCATTAGTTGGTAACTTCTTCCTCAAAGCTCTCCAAATGAAGAAAGATACTTTGAAAGGAATATATTTATGCCAAACAATCTTATTAATAGGATCCTGAAGCTTTTTCTTTCTAATTACCTCCCAGGCTGACCCTATTGTGAATTGCCCATTCTCCTGAGGAGTCCAAATAGCAGTATCTGTTACCCCCTATTTATAATGTATACTAATGTTGAGTATAATAGGCACCAACATTGGAGGAACCTGCTGCCTAATCTCCCTTTCTTTCCACTTACCATTTTCTAAAAAATCTGAAACTAACACATTATTTAAGCTTGACACATTGTCACAATACTTAGCTAAAGCACCATCTCCTATCCAATTATCTCACCAAAAACTACAAGTCCCTGATTGAATATTCCAACTAATATGGTCTTCTATATCCTGTCTATTGCGTGTAAGATATCTCCAAACCAAAGAATCCCCTGTATCATATTTCTTGGCTACATGATTAGCTCTTTGACAATATTTTGATTTTAAAAACTGACTCCACAAGGACTGCTTTGTTCTAAACTCCCACCACTGTTTATATTGAAAAGATGTACAAATATCATCTAGTAATCTCACACCAATACCCCCCTCCTCAGTGGGATAAGCCAAAGTTTCCCAAGAAGCCCAATGATACTTCTTCCTTTTTTTATCACTACCCCAAAAGAAATCAGCAATGACTCTTTTAATGTATTTGAGAGTAGTCTTGGGAGGAGAAATAGCTGCTAAAGTGTGTATGGGAATGGACTGTAAAACATGTTTTACAAGAGTGATTTTACCCCCAAAACTTAGAATTTTAGAATTCCAGCAAGAAATTCTTTTTATCACCTTCTCCACTACGTCTGAATAATAAATGATTCTTTGACCCCCAATATATAAAGGACAACCTAGATATATTATAGGACTATGTTTCATACTAAAACCAGTTTCTTGTTTAATAATGTCTATAATATCTTGATTAGTATTTGTAGTTAACATGAAATAGCATTTTTCCTTGTTTAATTTTTTATCAGACACCCTTTCATAAGCATCTATAGTTTTCATAATAAGCTGTAAAGATCTTCTATCAGTGGAGGTAAATATGATTATATCATCAGCAAAACTTAAGTGATTAATCTGTGGCCCTCTACCCTCCATATAGAAACCCCTATACAACTGATCATGATAAAGAAGATTGAGCTGTCTTGAGAGGATTTCAGCACTTAAAATAAAAAGTGCTGGAGACAAAGGATCCCCTTGTTTAAGACCTCTAGTAAAGTGAAAAAAACCATTCCTTTTACCATTAATGACTATGGAATACCAATTATTACTCATGATTCTCCATACCCTATCAATGAATACTTCCCCAAATCCCATCTTCTTCAAAACTAGACAAGTATAAGCCCATGAAACTCTATCATAAGCTTTGACCATATGTAATTTTATAACTACATTATGACCCTCATTGGGAAATTTAATACCATGAATAATTTCTTAAGATAACATAATATTTTCAGAAATACTCCTACCTTTAACAAAACCATACTGATTGTCTGATATAATAGTAGAAAGAATAGGGGCTAATCCAGTACTCATTATCTTAGAAATGATCTTATTGGTAAAATTGCTAAGACTAATAGGCTTAAAGTCCTTAAGTTTGTTAGGGTGATCCACTTTAGGAATAAGGATTAGACAAGCATGAGTCATATATTTAGGCATATCATAACCACTAAAGAAAGATTGTACAGCAGCAAGAAGATCATCTTTGATGATATCAAAACAAACTTGATAAAATTTTCCCCCAATACCATTTGGACCAGGGGCAGAATGAGGATTCATGTGCATTACCACACTTCTTAATTGATCCAAATTAGGAATAGCTTCCAACATTGAATTCTGATCATCAGTAACAACATTAGGAACACACTGTAAAATATCCTCCCCAATTTTTTTTGGTTTACCAGTAAAAATTTGATGATAATACTCGAATCCACTCCCCACCCTCAGACATAATTTTGTGAATAAACATTCTGTTTCTTTTTCCTCTTATAACAGCATGAAAATATTTTGAATTAACATCACCTTCTTTTAACCAATGAAGCTGAGTTTTTTGTTGAAGAATGGCATTTTCAAGTTTTAAGTACCTAATATATTTTGCATTAGTAGCTTGCAAGTACTCTCTATTCTCCCTACTATTATCATTAAGAATATTTTCTTCAGCATTCCTAACTAATTCTTCATTATACCTAACAGTTGCAAAAATATCACCATATTCATTCCTAGACCAGTTCCTTAAAGCAGTTGTTAATCTTTTCATCTTTGTATGTAAAATCCACATAGGATTACCTACAACTTTTCTTTTACAACAATTTTCTACAGTATTTAAAAAAGAAGAATTCTTAGTCCAACAATTAAGGAACTTAAAATATTTATCACAGCTTCCTGTCTATCATGCATTTCCATCAATAAAGGACAATGATCTGATCCTACTGAGGGAAGATGAGTGATACTAGTCTCAGGCATCTTCTCCAGCCACTTATCATTTACTAAGCCCCTATCAAGCCTCTTCCAAATTCTAGCTCCATCCTTTCTATGATTACACCAAGTATATGGTTGCCCATTGTAACCCATATCAATCAGACCACAAGAATCAATAATGTTAATGAATTCAAAACTTTTATTTATATTGTACTCCCTACCTCCCAACTTTTCTTGCATAGAAGATATAACATTAAAATCACCAATTATACACCAAGGATACACAGTGTCAGCCAGTTTTAACATACTCTTTATACACCAAGGATACACAGTGTCAGCCAGTTTTAACATACTCTCTCATAATGGCCTCCTCAAATGATCCTTGCATTTAGCATACACAAAAGTCATAAAAAAAATCCACTATAAGCTGCATGAATAATTTCACAAGTAATATTTTGTTGATCTCTTTCTAAAACAGTACATTTCACCTCATTAGACCAAAATAACCAAATTTTACTATTAGTATTACACTAACCCTTATCCATCAGAAGTTGTATTCTGTAAAACTCCATTTGAGATTGATGTTGAAAAGGTTCTAATATAGCAATAAGAGACAAGTTATGCATCTTCCTAAGACTTATCAACCTTTCTAGTGCACCATGAGTGTTGATACTTCTCGCATTCCAACAAATAGTCTTAATCATTATAGGCCTCTACTCCTAGCTCTAGTATTAGGTTTAATAGTACTAGGATTAGTATTTTGTCTTGAAATTTTTCTACCCCTTGGTGACAGTTCCTGTTTCCCAGTAACATCTCTAACTTCCTTTAAATTAGAGCTGTGAAGCCTAGGACCCTTTTGAAAATGATGTTATGTACTAAATTCCTCCCCTGGTTCTATACCTTCTTCCAAAGATTGAGTATCTTCATCATACTCATCCTCAGAATCAGGTGCCCCATACTCATCAAAGTCTTGTTGATGAGTTCTAGAGTCTTGCCCAGTATCAGCTTGATTTTTTTCCTTTTTACTTTTTTTTTCTTAAGATTCAACTGTTGCTGGGATTTATTAACATTGCTTTTATCAGGTGGTTCCCTCTCTTCAATATTTAATTGCCTACCAGATCCCTCTTCATTAATTGGATATACCTTCCCTTTCCCTATGCACCCTCTATCCTGAGTTTGTCTAGTTATTTCCTGACAATCACCAGCCTCACCTCTAACAGATACACCAACATATTCAACAGTATGCAAGGGTGCAGGGGATGGGAGCATTGATTCAATACCTGGACTATTTAGATCACCTTCTACCTCTTTACTCTTTACCTGACCTTCCTTCCTTTCCTGCATATTGCTTTGTTGGCTGTTAGTATTTCTTCTTTCATTATATACCTGATGTCTTTCTTCTTGTGTCTGATATGTTTGTTGTCCCATATCTTCTCCAATTGGTGTCATGTCCTGCATTTCCAAATCAATATAAGTGTTTTTTGTAGGGATAGATAGTATACCTGTTTGTGCCTGCTGATGTTGAATTGTTCCCCTGTTTGCATTGACTTTGCCTTGTTGGTGATTATTATTTCTCCTTCTTTGTATCTGCCAATCATCTTGCTGCCTATCCTGTAGGTAGGTCTTACCTTGGTGTTATTGTTGATTAGTATTACCTTCCCTTCTGCCTATTTCCTTATTCTCAGAAATCTGCACATCTTTATTAACATTGTAAGCATTGTCTTTCTTAGGTTTATTTTCTTCCAAATCCTTTCTTTTCTTATTCTCTTCCTCTCTTTGTTTAATGATACAATCAATTTCTTTATGACCTTGATGTTTACAGTAATAGCAATAATCAGGTATGCTATCATAAACAATCTTTTGCCACCTACCATCTGTAATATCCTCTCCTATGTAACCCATCCAAATGTGAGGAGGTGTCTCTTTAGTTAGATCTACTTGAACCTTAACTCTAGCCTGACTTCCCCTAGTTTTGTTTATAGATGCTGAATCTAGATATAAAACTCTACCAATAGGATTTAATAAGCTAGTAATAAACTCCTTATTATAACAATGCCAAGGCAATTCAGGAAGTGAAATCCAAATAGGAACTAAAGGAGTTTCTTCTTCTGGTTTAAAGGTAGGAGTCCACACTTGAATTCTCATAGTTTGTCCAGCAATAGTCATACGCTGCTTGGTCCAAACCATGTTATAATCAAGTTCATTATCCTAATCAATATATACATGACGAGAATTGAAATGATCTATCTTAACTCCCCTTGAAAGCTGTGTTTGGAGAATGAAATTTTTCCTTATTAGTTCAACTCTAGGCATAGTGTAGACAAATTTTCCTATAAGAGTAAATTTACAAGCAGCAGCCAAATCAGTAATTACTTCATTTTTGACATAAAGAACTGCTGGTAACCCTTGTTTTGTAGTGATTTCTGGTTCAGACAATTTAACACTCACCCCCCTCTTCGATTGATTGTATCTCAATCGATCAGCATATGTTTGAATGACAGTGTAAGGAGCAGGTTCATGAACGTGATCTTTGTTAGAAAAATTAATAGGATTACCTGAAAGTTGAGTTTCTTTTCCAATAGGCATCTTAGAATTAAGTCTATCGAAATTACTTGAGATTTTAGGGAAATTAGATTGATAGTGTACTTCGTGAGGCCTACCAGATCCTTTATCAGTTCTATCAATATCTCCCAACTCTCTATCAGTATTGTATGTAAAAGTAGTGAGAATGGGATTACCTTGAAGATTGTTTGTTCTACCGTTGTGCTTAGAAGCCTCACCAGCTTTCCTGTTGATTGAAGAATGAAGAGCCTCCTTCAAACCTTGATTCTTACCAACAGGAATGCGCTGGGGATCATGAATATCTTCTCTAGGGTATCTTGAATCAGTAGATAATCTTGCATGTCTTGAAGACTCAAGAATCCCTTCTTTTTCCATATTTGAACTGGTCAATCGATGTTGTTGCTGGGCAAATTGAATCGCCTTTTCAAGATGCATCCTCTGATAAAACTCACCAATTCGCGTTTCTTGTTCTTCAATAATCATCGGTGATTCAACAAATTCCCCAGCCTTTTCCGATTTAATATTTTGAGTATCTCTCGCCTCCACTACTTGTTGATTGTGGCTACGCGTATCAGATCCCCCAAATTTGTGACTCGCCTGCGCATCTACTATCGACAATTCGCCTTCCTTAGTAATAATTTTTTCCCCTTTCCATCTAGACGACGTGAAGCATCAATCGCTTCCCTCAACTGCAAAGAGGAGGACGATAAATCTTCCGTCACTTTTTGATTTGATGATTGACGATTAGGGTCGTGCTTCCCAGAAGATGGATCTGGTGGCCTAAATCGATCATCCGCTGGTATTCCATACATCGACAACTTCTAAATTCTTGAAGCATTAGCTGAGCGGCTAATTCTTGCGGCGTTCCAAGAGAGAAATTTTTTAGAGAGAGAATTTTTTGTGATGATTTTGAATAGAAATTTTTTAGAGAGAGAATTTTTTGTGATGATTTTGAATTTAGGGTATTTTGGGCTTAGGGTTCAGGTTTATGGTTTAGGGTTAGGGTTAGGGTTTTTGTTTGTTTTAGGTTTTGGTCTTAGATTTTAGAATTTGAGGTCTAATATCAATGGTTTAGTGTTTAATATTTGGGTTTTAGTGTTTATGGTAGGGTTAGGGTTAGGGTTAATGTTAGGGCTAAGGTTAGGATTCAGATTGTTTTTAGGTTTTAGTGTTTGGAGTTAAGGATTTGAATTTTAAAATATATGATTTAGTGTTTAATATTAGGGTTTTGGTATTTTGGGCTTTGGGTTTAGGGTTTAGGGTTTAGGGTTTAGGGTTAAGGATAGGGTTAGGGTTCAGGTTCGTGTTACAGATAGGGTTAGGTTTAGGGTGTAAGATTTTTAGGGTTTAGGTTTTGGGGTTTAGGACTTTTGGTTTAATATCTACGGTGTAGAATTTAATGTTTGGGTTTCGGGTTAATAGTTTAGGGTTAGGGTTAGGGTTTAGGTTTTATAGGTTATACATTTTGGGGTTTAGGATGTTTGGTTAAAATCTATAGTTTAATGTTTAATGTTTGGATTTTGGTATTTAGTTCTTGGGGTTCGGGTTAGAGTTAGGGTTAAGGATAGGGTTAGGGTTTGGGTTAGGGTTTAGTTTTTTTTTTAGGTTTTACGGTTTCTGGTTTAGGATTTGAGGTTTAAAATCTATTGTTTAGTGTTTAATGTTTGGGTTTTCATACTCTAGAATTAGTTGTTTTTTGGACTTTGGGTTTAGGGTTTAGGGTTTAGGGTTAGGGTTAAGGATAGCGTTAGGGTTAGGTTCGTGTTAGGGATAGGGTTAGGGTTAGGGTTTAGGTTTTTTTTTTAGTTTCTAGGTTTGGGGGTTTAGGATTTTTGGTTTAAATATATGGTTTAGTGTTTAATGTTTGCGTTTTTGTATTTTGGGCTTAGGGTTTTGGGTTAATGGTTTAGTGTGAGGGTCTGGGTTAAGGTTTGGGTTTAGGTATTTTTAGGTTTTAGGGTTTGTGGTTTAGGATTTGAGTTTTAATATCTATGGTTCAATGATTAATGTTTGGGTTTACGTATTTTGGACTTAGGTTTTTTTTTGGACATTTTTTTGACTTAGGGTTTAATGATTAGGGTTTTGGGTTAGGGTTAGGGTGTAGTTTGTTTTTTTAGGTTTTATGGTTCAGGTTTTAGCATTTGAATTTTAAAATCTATGGTTTAGTATTTAATGTTTGGGTTTTGGTATTTGGACTTAGAGTTTAGGGTTTATGGTATGGGGTTTTTGTTAGGTTTAAGGTTAGTGTTTGAGTTAGGATTAGGGTTAGGGTTTTGGTTTTTTTAGGTTTTGGGGTTTGGAGTGTAAGATCCCAAAAATGATTTAGGTGAACTAGAGCCTAATATGGTTTTCATGGTGGTCTAAGTTCCTAAAATGGTCTATTATGTGCTAATGAGTCAGTGTCTAAAGTATTAGGTGCATTGGAAGTCAAACGTCAAGGGACGACTAAGACGTTCAACGACTAAGTCACCTAAGCGCCTCTATATGGTTATATGTGTCTATGTGTTATTCATGAGGTTATAAGGTCTTTAAATTAGTTATTATGATGTATATATGCAGTGTGTCAAGTTTCGTGAAGTTTGGAGGTCAAACGTCCAAGAACGTTCATGACGTTCGAAAGATGTGCCTTGAAATGACCTTGTGTGTCTATACATGTTTCGTCAAGTTTTACGTGTTCGTTTTGGGTAAAATTCATATGAGAGGCTCTAAACTCGTATACGGACATATTTGGGTTGGAAACTTCTGAGAAAACATCCCCAAGGACCATCCAAGGGTCCTTGAGGAAGGACCCAAAAGTGATTCCAAGACTGTCCCAGGCAGACCCAAACGACTGAGGCAATCGACGGCTCATGGGCCAGTCGACGCCCCGTCGATGGGTGATGTTGGTGGATACGTAGTCGTGGGAGATAAGAGACCAAAGTCATGTCTCTGAACCAAATGATTAGGACATGACGGTCCGTTTGTGGACAAACAGTCCGTCGACTGCCCAACCGTCGATGGCACTAGTTCCATGCGCAGCATCACTGTTAATTGAAGGGTGATGTTTTAATTTCACCCCACTTCCAAATATAAATATTGGCGGTTCCTAAGGGGTCTTTTGGGTAGTGTAAATGTGTATATAAGTCTTGAACACTTAGAAGATTTCATTCTTCAAAATCAAAACCCCAAAATCCCTTAGAAATTCCTTAAGGCTCCATTAAAGCTAAAACTCAAGGAAGAGCTTGGATTGGAGGAATTAGCATTGTTGAGGTATGGTTTTTGATCCTTGAAACTCGTTTTATCAAGGATCCCAACTTTCAAAGATGTTTTCTAAAGTTTTCAAAGTTGAACTTGACATATATCATGATCTACCATGGGTTCTTGCATTAAAGGTTTTTAATCATTTAATAGTGATTGAATTTTTGTTATTTAGATGATTTTAACTTGAATAACTTATGAACTCATGCAATTGATGAACTCTTGTTTTTGACTACTTTATGGGTTACTTGATATTGGTCTAATGTTTATGAATTATGTAGTTTCTTATGGGCTTTCTAATAATGTAAGAATTGTATTCAATTGATATCTAATTGGTCTTGGATTGATAAATCTATATTGAATTGACCTAGTTTCATTGAGTATTATGATTTATGCTTTGAATTGATGTTCATGGCGATGGGTAAGGGCCTTATAATATTGAATTGGGTGATTTAGCATTGGATTGAAGTGTTGATGATGGAGTGGTGGTACGCTGACCTATTGTCCTTTATTTTATTTTAATTAGACTTCAATTATGTTGTTATTGGTTTGGTCCACTTATGGTGGAGGTGTGATGTGGCCTTGTCGACGTTATTTTAAGTATTATGATGATTATGGCCTTGTCGGCAACTATGTGAAGTAATATGATGTTTTTGTAGTGATTATGTGAAGTATGACCATATCTACATATATGTGAAGTAATGTAAAAGTATGTGTTCTTATGTTGAAGTTTTTAGGTGATCATGTTAGACTATGAATATGTGTTCATGGGTGTAGTCCAAGAGTTGATGCATGATTGTTCCTACTTGACTATATGAGTCTATTATGGTTATATTGATGATGATATAGTAGTGTATAGGATGACTTAGGAGATGATAAGGGTTGTTCCTATGTGCTTCTAGTATGACTTATAATATGTGCTAAAATGAAGTATGTCGTGTCTTGTTTAGGTAGACTTGTGTCCCTTACTTAATACATGTATGAAAGTGAGTATGTGATGTCTTGAATTATAATGCTAGATATCTTAGTCTTATATATATGAATTATGTGAGACCATGAATGATGATAAGAGGGTCCTTTATGTGAAACCTTGAACCTAGTGGTAAGGTTATGAACCTTGAAGTAGAAAGCTGTAATGGTATCCTTCTTGTGATGAATGATGGACTTAAGATTGATTGGCTGGAAAGGCATCTTATCAATCCTTAGGAAAGTCATGATGAGCTTCTTGTCGCCATTGTAAGGAAAGCCCTAGAGGACCTTTCTTTTGTAGGGTAAATGTGATTGGGTTATGTACTTGATATGAAACCCCTTTGTATGAACCTTAATGTGAAATAAATGTATGGGAACAAAGGCTAGCACCAAGTGAGTATGGCAAGGGAATTCGATCTAGTGAAGAACGAGACTACAGTAGAAAGTAATCCCTTCATATTCCTTAACCATGTGCCTACATGGGATGTGTCCAAGTTCTACCATTAGAAAGTAGAACAACCTCATCGGAGTAGGATAGAACTCCATATTCCATGTTTTGCTACCATGGTCTATGTCGGTTATTGCGTATTCTCATCATGTGGATACCTATTAACATTAGAGAAGTTCTATGAAGTTTAGGTGGTGGTATGGGACGCTATCTAGACATTGCACAATAGGCTTTGAAGGTGTTAGTAAGAGTCCCTAGCTATTCTTTAATACCATTTCTTGAATGTTCTTTATGTGATGAATGTTTCTTATTGAACTAATGAATTGATGACTTACGTTAGAAAGTATCTAAGTGAATAAGTACCTAATCTAGAGTGCCTTAAGGATTCCTTAGTTAAATTGTGAAGTGGGCATAAGGGATGATCTCTTCATGTCTATGGAAGTCTTGAGAATGACTCTAGTTAGGGAAGTTGGTTGATTCTATTTGGTATGATCTAAACTTAGGAAGTCTTAAGGATTATTTAGGTAACCTTGAAGAGGTTTTATGGGTGTTCCCTTCTAGGAGTACTTAAGTAAGTCTTTTGATAGCCTTGGTTAGGAGAATGTCATGTCCTTTATGTATAATGTATGTTGGTGTGTTGTAAGTGTGTATGTGTTTCGTTATGAGTAATCCTGGGGATCATTTAGGCACATTTAGAGCGGGTGTATTAGCGGTATCTCTTTGTGTGACTTAAGTGAATATTAGGATAGCTTTTAGTTGGATGATTACATGCTAGAAGGGCTTAGATGAAGTTTAACCAACTTCACTGTACAGTGAAGCAATTCACTGTAACAGTGAATGTGGGTTACTGGAAAGTGACTTATAAAATGTGATATTTGGTTTAAGTGATTCCTTATATGTTTCTAAGTTGATAAATGTTGTTGCTATGATTATATTATGATACTTAAATGAAAAGATGCAAATTTCCAATAAATTTCCGTTTTCATGATTTTTATGCATTATGTCATACTTAGTACATGTGGTTGTACTAAATCCATGCTTTTATCTATCTCTATAGTGGTTGGTAGGTGAGGATCATTTGAGAAGCAAGACTTGGATCGCAGCATCTTTGAAGTGAAGTTGAAGTATGTCCTCATTTGACTCGAGGGCATATATGTCTTTTATGTTTTCTATTAAAGTATTGTAATAGACTTAGTAGTACTAAATTCGTATTTTCGTATGGTCCATGTCCCAAGTACTCTTGTATCTAATATTGATGAGATTGAAACTAAGTATTTCCTATTACTTTTATATGAAAGAGTTTTTAAAGACTTATAGAATGTTTTGTGAAAAGTTTTAATTCCACACTACTTTTCACTATGTATATGCGATGAACAATATGTAAGGGCTTTTATAAGACATCCGAGAGGTCAAATACGCCAGTTACAATCCGAGATTGTGCCCTAACTTCTAGGGTGTGGTCTCGGGTTGTGACATATAGTTTGTGATTTGATGTTTAATATCAATGGTTGGTGTTTAGTGTTTGGGTTTTTGTATTTTGGTCTTGGGGTTTATGGTTTATGGTAGGGTTAGGGGTAGGGTTAATGTTAGGGGTAGGGTTAAGGTTTAGGTTGTTTTATAGGTTTTAGGGTTTTGGGTTAAGGATTTGAGTTGTAATATCTTTGGTTTAGTGTTCAATGTTAGAGTTTTTGTATTTTAGGCTTTGGGTTTAGGGTTTAGTGTTTAGAGTTAGGGTTAAGGATAGGGTTAGGGTTAGGGTTCATGTTAGGTATAGGGTTAGTGTTACGGTTTAGGGTTATTTTAGATTTTAGGTTTTGGGGTTTAGGATTTTTGGTTTAAAATTTATGGTTTAGTGTTTAATCTTTAGGTTTTGGTATTTTGGTATTGGGGTTTTGGGTTAATGGTTTCTGTTTAGGGTTATGGTTATGGTTATGGTTAAGGTTAGGGTTAGGGTTTAGGATTTTTGTAGGTTTTAGGGTTTGTGGTTTAGAATTTGAGATTTAAAATCTATGTTTTAGGGTTTAATGTTTGGGTTTTCATATTTTGGACTTAGAGTTTTTATTTTGGACTTCTTTTTTGACTTAGGGTTTAGGGTTTAGGGTTAGGGTTAGGGTCAGGATTAGGGTTAGGTTGTAGTTTTTTTTCAGGTTTTATGGTTCAGGGTTTAGCATTTGAGGTTTGAAATCTATGGTTTTGTATTTAATGTTTGGGTTTTTGTATTTTGGGGTTAGGATTTCGGGTTTATGGTTTAGGGTTAGGGTTAGGGTTAAGGTTAGAGTTATAGTTTTGGGTGTTTTTAGGTTTTTGGTTTGAGGGTTTAGGATTCGAGGTTTAATATCAATGGTTTAGTGTGTAATGTTTGGGTTTTGGTATTTTGGGCTTGGGGTTTAGGATTTATAGTAGGGTTGGGGTTAATGTTAGGGTTAGGGTTTAGGTTGTTTTTTTAGGTTTGAGGGTTTGGGGTTAAGGATTTGAGTTATAATATCTACGGTTTAGTGTTCAATATTAGGGTTTTAGTATTTTGAGCTTTGGGTTAGGGTTTAGGTTTTATGGTTAGAGTTAAGGTTAGGGTTAGGGTTTAGGTTCGTATTAGGGATAAGGTTAGGGTTAGGGTTTAGTTTTTTTTTTAAGTTTTAGGTTTTGGGGTTTAGGATTTTTTGTTTAATATCTATGGTTGAGTGTTTAATGTTTGGGTTTTGATATTTTGGGCTTGGGATTTAGGATTAATGGTTTAGGGTTAGGGTTAGAATTTAGGTTTTTTAGGTTTTAGGGTTTGTGGTTTAGAATTTGAGGTTTAAAATCTATGGTTTAGCGTTTAAATGTTTTGTTTTCGTATTTTGGACTTAGGGTTTTTTTAGACTTTTTTTTTGGACTTAAGGTTTAGGGTTTAAGGGTTAGGGTTAGGGTTAGGGTTAGCGTTAGGATTAGGATTAGCGTTAGGGTGTAGGATTTTTTAGGTTTTATGGTTCAGGGTTTAGCATTTGAGGTTTACAATTTATTGTTTAGTATTGAATGTTTGGGTTTTGGTATTTTGGGCTTAGGGTTTTGGGTTAATGGTTTAGGGTTAGGGTTAGGGTTAAGGTTAGGGTTATGGTTTGGGTTAGGGTTAAGGTTAGAGTTTAGGGTTTTTTGTTTTTTGGGTTTGTGGTTTAGGATTTGAGGTTTAAAATCTATGGTTTGTTGTTTAATGTTTGGGTTTTTGTATTTTGCACTAAGGGTTTTCTGTGGGACTTTTTTTTTGCACTTAAGGTTTAGGGTTTAGGGTTTAGGGTTAGGGTTAGTGTTAGGATTAGGGTTAGGGTGTAGTTTTTTTTTAGTTTTTGTGATTCAGAGTTTAGCATTTGAGTTTTAATATATATGGTTTAGTATTTAATGTTTGGGTTTTTGTATTTTGGGCTTAGGGTTTCGAATTTATTGTTTAGTGTTAGATTTAGGGTTAAGGATAGGGTTAGGATTAAGTGTAGGGTTTTGGTTTTTTTAGGTTTTTTGTTTTAGGGTTTAGGATTTGAGGTTAATTTCAATGGTTTAGTGTTTAATGTTTGGGTTTTGGTATCTTGGGCTTCGGGTTTAGGATATATGATATGGTATAACGCCCCAAAATGAACTAAGGTGAACTAGAGCCTAATGATTGTTTCTTGAGTTGATTTTAAGTTAAATGTAGTTAGTTTAGTGTCCTTAGGCAGTGTGGAAAGTTTCGTGAAGTTTGGAGGTCAAACGACCAAGAACGTCCAAGGCATTCGAAAGATATGCCTTGAGTCGACTTTTTACGTCTAGACGAGTTTCGTCAAGTTTTATGTGTTCGTTTTGGATGAAATTCACGTGAAAGGTGTTAAACTTATAGATGATCTTATTTTTGTTGGAAACGTCCGGGAAATTATCCCCAAGTACCATCGAAGGGTCCTTAAGGAAGGACCCTAAACCTGGTAAGCAGGTTGTCCCAGGCAGCCTTGGCGACGGAGCAGTCGACGGCCAGTCATGGCTGTGACGCCCCGTCACAAGGTTTTGTCGTGAGGGACTTGTTAAAGGGTGTAGAGGGGACCCTTGGCAAGCCACTGAAGCTTGCAACGGATGGTCAGGACGGGCCGTTGCATCCGTGACGCCCCATCACAAGCAGGTCGTCGCAAGCCTTGTCCCTGTGCGCAGATTTTTCTGCCAAGTATGGGGTGAACTTGTAAATTCACCCCACGTCTAAATAAAAGTTTGGACGGTTTGTGAAGGGATTTTTAGGTTATATTAAATGAATTTTAAACCCTTGACCTAGACAAGACCCCCTCACTTCTAAATTCAACTCTCTCTCTCTAAAGAAACTCTCTCAAGACTCCATTGGAAGATATAAGTCAAGGAAGGAAAGGAGGGCTGCCTTGGAATTGTTTCTTCATCAAAATGAGTGGATTTCCTTCTCTTAAAGGTATGGTATCCATTCTTGAATATATTTTCATTCAAGAAGCCAATTTCCAAAATGGTTTTCAAAAGGGTTTCTAAACTCAATCTTCTTCTAACTTTGATTTCTAGTATGGGTCTTCTTGTATTTATGTTCTAATGGTTTAAATGTATTTATCTTGGTTTGAATTGATGATTTTGATGCTAAAACTCCATGAAACTCTTGTTTATGCATACTTCAACTTTAGACTTAAAAATGGGTTATGTGAGCATGATTTGAGTAAGGTATGAACTTGGGTCTTCTTGTGTATGTCATGTTGGTGTAGCTACTGCCCTAAGGGCCTTAATATGGTGAAATGTTGATAAATTGATTATGGGTGATGATGGTTTGAATTGTTGATGAGTTGTTCTCATTGTATATTTCTTATTATGAATTGCTATTTGAGTGGTATGGTCCACCTTATGGGTGGCGGTGCTAATTGATAAGCTTGATGTTGTTTAGTATGTGTTGAGTAGGTAATCTTGAAGGTCTAATATGTTAAATGAAGATATATTGTATATGGGTCTTTTATTGTGTTTGGTGTAGCTTGAATTGCATGCTTGACCTAGTTTATGTCTAAATAAAGTATATTATTATAAGAAGCATGTAGAGTGTGTAGCTCGATGAAACGAGGTTAAAGTATGCGTAGAACTTGTTGATAATGAGATGATGCTTATATGCAAAGTGTACGCATGTACACACACACACACTTTAAACAATGTATTATACCAAGTTGAGCAAAAAGGGGAATCTTGAGGTGGACACACTTCGTGAGTTGAGACGTAGTGTCTAGTAGCAACCTCTCCATTCCTAGTGAGCTTTCTAAGATAGACTATTATATTGAGAAATACGTGGGGAGTTATGCCTAGCACCGAGAGGATATGAAGGGGAGGTGGATTGCACTTTGTGAGTTGAGATGTTGTAATCCAAAGTACCTCTTGAGATTAGTACTCCTCGTTAGTAGAGAGTGAGTTACTTAGTAGCAATCTCCTTATCCCTTAACTATGTGCCCGCATAGGTGTAGCTATTGGAAAAGCAATGTAAACTCTAAGAAGCATGACCTTACACTAGGCAAGTAAGGATCCCTCATCCGATAGGGGTTAATATCGGGATTCCATGTCTAACTCTCATGGTCTTTGTCGGTTAAGCTAACTCCCACAAAAGAATTGATTTGAAACTAATTATCTTGTATATTGTTGAAATTGTGTATGTATGTCGTGAAGTGCTCATACCACATTAGTTACCGAGTAGGAGCATTGAGTGGGACACTACACCATTTTAGTCCTAAGGCCACACTAAATCTAGACAACACTTATAAAGTGTTGCCAAAAATATTTTTGGGTACACTTTTAAAGTGTAGCTTTAGTTTTTAGCTTTTGGCAACAATAATATTGGCAACACTTGTAAAATGTGTTCTTTATTAGTAAAGGCTACACTTTATGCATGTTGTCAAATTATGATATAATTGACAACACTTATTTACACATATGACTACACTTTTAAGCATGATATTTTAATAGTTGTAAAAACTAACACTTTATAAGTGTCACCTTATTTGTTTCCTAAAAAATTTCCATTTTTTTCACTAAATTATTATATATTCCCTCCTAAATATTTTTGTCTTTCTCAAATTTCTGATTGACCAACAAAAACAACACTCATAAAACATGTTTTCCCCAAATGAAAAAACTAATCTGCAGGTATCATTGTTGTTCTTTCTCGTCATACATAGCTTCTCTAGAGTTTTGTAAGATCGTCTCTTTGCCAGACTAAGAAGCTGCCGAAATCAAAAGCTTTCTCATTGGCTTTCTCGTTTGCCCAAATCAGAATCTCGTAATAGCGTCCCTTTGAAGATTTTGTTCAACACTTTCTCGTCGGCTTCTCCAAACGATTCCCTATATGCAGGTATTGTTGCTGCAAACCCTTTTCAGATCTTATCTAATTTTTGCTTCATGGGGTTTTTGATTTTTTGATTTTATTTGAAGTTTGTTAGGGTTTTTTATGAGGTGAATGTCACGACCCGAAAGCACCCCCTAGAAGTTAGGGAAAACCTCCGAATTGTGACCGGGCGTACTTTACCCCTTTGGGGTCTCGTACAAGCCCTCTAACTAGCATTCATAACATAAAGCATGAAAAGTAGTGCGGAATTAAAACTTTTCACGATAATAATAATAAAAGGAGTCTTTTCATAAATACTAGGAAATCTTATCGTCACAAGCCAATTTAAAGACACGACTTAGAATCTTAGGGACACGGCCCTTTACAATAGAGTAAATACATTTTTAAATCTTAATAAGGAAACTAAGAAACATAAAAACTATGTCCTCGAATATATGAGGACATACACAAGTCTTGAGAGATAGAATTCCCAAGCTTCAACTTCGATCCTCCAAAGGCTTCCAACCTATACTCATAAGGTATAAAAAGTATGGGGTTAGTACAACAATGTACTAAGTATGGCATATGCAAAAAAAAACATGCAAAAAGGGACATTTTAGTAAAGATAGCTTTTTATGCAATTCAAATATAACCTTCATGAATCTAGAAGCAAACCCACATAAGAATCAACAATTAACACTTTATGGCTATCTTACCAAACTTAAAGTAAACAAAAGGAACATTTCAATTAACTTTGGTAAACTTGCAATAAAATTGAATAAAGCATCATAGTGAACATTTTGAATTCTTACAATGAAGACCTTACAGTGAATGGCACGGTCCAAGTCATATGAACTCTTTTTCTTTGAAGTTGCCCTAACCCATGGTTATCTTAAGACTCCCTAAGGTGAGCCAAGAAGGGACTGTCATTACACCTCCCTTGAAAGCACACCAAAGCGACCCTTAAAACTACCAAATCTTAGGCTTACTTCGTTAGAAATCAAATCCACGCCCTTGGCTAACATATGCAAAACACTCATGGAAATATAGGTCATACCAAGTGCAATGTGAGAGTAGCATCCCATACTACCACTCTCACTTAGTACTCCTAATGGATTCCATTTACTCAAGCACTCCACAATAATCCTCCATAACACTACACCATAGTACTCATTCACACGGATTTCATGAAAGTACTCTTCTCCCATAGTAGGTATAGGTCACACCAAGTGCAATATGAGAATAGCATCTCATACTACTACTCCCACTCAATGCTCCTACTTGGTAACTAATGTGGATTGAGCACTTCACGACATACATACACAATTTCAACAATACACAAGATAATTAGTTTCAAATCAATTCTTTTGTGGGAGTTAGCTTAACCGACAAAGACCATGAGAGCTAGACATGGAATCCCGATATTAACCCCTATCGGATGAGGGATCCTTACTTGCCTAGAGTAAGGTCATGCTTCTTAGCGTTTACATGGCTTTTCTAATAGCTACACCTATGCGGGCACATAGTTAAGGGATAAGGAGATTGCTACTAAGTAACTCACTCTCTACTAACGAGGAGTACTCATCTTAAGAGGTACTTTGGATTACAACATCTCAACTAACAAAGTGCAATCCACCTCCCCTTCATATCCTCTCGGTGCTAGGTATAACTCCACATGGATTTCTCAACATAATAGTCTATCTTAGAAAGCTCACTAGGAATAGAGAGGTTGCTACTAGACACTACATCTCAACTCACGAAGTGTGTCCACCTCAAGATTTCCCCTTTTTGCTCAACTTGGCATAATACGATCTTTAAAGAGTGTGTGTGTACATGTGCACACCTTGCATATAAGCATCATTTCATTATCATCAAGTTCTACTCATACTTTAACCTTGATTCATCAAGCTACACACTTTACATACTTCTCATAATCATATACTTCATTTAGACATAAACTAGGTCAAACATGCAATTCAAGCTACATCAAACACAACACAAGACCCATTTCAAATATATATCTTCATTCCACATATTAGACCTTCAAGATCACATACTCAAACCATACTAAGTAACATCAAGTTCATAATAAGAATTATACAATGAGAGCAACTCATCAACAAATCAAACCATCATTACCCATAAGCAATTTATCAATATTTCACCATATTAAGGCCCTTAGGGCAGTAGCTACACCAACATGACAAATACAAGAAGACCCAAGTTCATACCCTACTCAAATCATGCTCACATAACCCATTTTCAAGTCAAAATTGAAGTATGCATAAACAAGAGTTTCATGGAGTTTTAACATCAAAACCATCTATTCAAACCAAGATAAATACATTTAAACCATTAGAACTTAGTTACAAGAAGACCCATAATAGAAATCAAAGTTTAGAAGAAGTTGAGTTTAAAACCCCTTTTTGAAAACCATTTTGGAAGTTGGCTTCTTGAATGGAAAGGTATTCAAGAATGGATACCATACCTTTATGAGAAAGAAACCCACGAATTTGATGAAGAAACAAGTCCCAATCCGTCCTCCTATCCTTCCTTGACTTCTAGCTTCCAAGAGAGTTGAGAGAGTTTTCTTGAGAGAAAGAGAGAGTTGGATCTTGAAGTGAGAGGGTCTTGTCTAGGTCTAGGGTTTAAAACTAGTTTAATATAACCTAAAAACACCAAAATTATACACCTAGGGTCTTATAAGACTTGGGGTGTATTTACATAAAACACCCCAAGTTGGCAGCCTTAAGTCGTGCACTGGTTGGCCTCGTCGACGAGACCTCCTCGACGGACTGTCACGTTCACCACGGACCGTCATGGAGTCCCATCGAGGAACACTTGGCTCCAACTGGAGCCTGTCCAAGTTTCCACTCTCTGTCACTCGCGACGCCCTGGATCGACGGACCATCCTGAGTGCGACGTACCGTCGCCATGGTCGTCGTGAGCCACTGATGGGCAGACTTTGCCCAAGTCTTGGGCCCTTCATCTAGGGCCCCTTGTGGGTCCTATGTGGGGTCGTGCCCGGACGTCAAACCCCTAAACTAAGTCGTCTAGGTCTAAGGAACATCTGACGCATGTTTCAAGTAAAACGAACACATAAAACTCATCCAAACTCGCCAAGACATACAAGTACATTCTAAGGCATACCATCCGAACGTCATGGACGTTTTTGGTCGATTGAACTCCAAACTTAACCAAACTTTGCACACTGCCTAAGGACACCAAACTAACTCCGTTTAACTTAAAATTAACTCAAGAAACAACCATGAGGCTCTAGTTCACCTTAGTTCATTTTGGGCCATTATAGTGAATTTAAGATTTGAACTGGGAACTGGAAATAGGTTATCTAATGTTCTTGGAAATTGTAGAATAGTAGTCAATTTGCATTTATTTATGGGATTAATGGGGTTTTATTAAGATGGAATGTTTGGTAATTAGGCTTTTATGAGCTTAATATATGAGTGGGACAACGAATTGGTCACTGTACATTTCTCTCTTTTTGATGACGGATGGTGAGTTTCTACTTCTTCTACACCTTTGTTTGGGAAAATGGAGAAATAGATCGAAGATTTATGACATCATTTTGAGGAGTTGGGGAGTCTATTGAAGCAGATATGGGTTGTGGTGACTAAGATAGATTCGGTCACTCGACTCATATATGCTAACCTTCTTCTCGTTCAGATGATAACCTTTCCATTTTATGAGTTTTTAAAATGTTAGTTGCAATTATAGATCTAAATAATCTTCACGTTTTTTCGGAATTTTGATTTCATTATATAACATATAGTTTAAGCTTGTCGTCAAATTTATGGTTGCAACGTATTGTGGAGTGGTAGGGTAATTGAGTTTTGAAAGATTTCTGCTTCATTTTGTTTGCCTTTAGATTATCTATGACTATGTATGAGTTATTTGTTTTTTAGTTTATGATAGCATGTACATGAGGAGCAAGCTAATATTGAAATATTTATCCAAAAATTTGTACTATAGGAAACAAAGAGACTCTTTATAAAAGTAGTGACTCGAAAAGGAAGCTCAAGAGGTAAAAGAAGAATGAATGAGAGTGGAAGATGAGGAATAAAAGGCGAAACAAAGCCAGGTACACATAATTGGCGCCAAATGTATTTCCACATCTTTTTCTTTTTATTTACGCAACAGTAAAGTTTGACTTATGTGGGTTGTGTACAATGTATTTACTTTATTAGCTGTAGCTGTTTATTGATGGGGTTAAATTGAAGGTTAATGGATGTTTGTTCAATAGACATTGTGTGACGTGAAAAAAAGTTGAGGAAGATATGAAAGAAGTCAGAAGTTTACTACAATATTTTGGTTACTAAAGATAATCCGAAGGGATTGACCAGCCCGATTCTAGTATGGCAATCAATTCTAAAACAAGCAAAGAGAATCTTGTAGTTTTAGGGATTCGGATGAACTTTTTAGCAATTGGAGATATTGTGGTGGATGCTTTCTAGAGACGTAAAAGCATGTTCTTGTTTGACAATGATCATAATGCAGAGAGAATGCACATAGGAGTTGGTCAGTGGAGACAAATGGTCAAACAATCTATTCCAATTTAGTTCCATATTTTGAATATGTCTACATAACAGAGTAGAAAATATAAATTATCATGTGCTTCTTTGAATGCATAAATTAATTTGTGTTTTTCAGATTATTGTTCTCAGCGTGCAGCTTACAATTGTTTCAAGTTGATGGAAGTGGTTTTAGTGTCACTTTTTATATCTTAAGTTAAACCTCTAAAACAGTACTACAATTATCTAGGAGAGTATATACTTATTTGCATGACCTACATAATGGGACATTTTGGAGCTTAGTTACTTGCCTAAATACTAATTTGCTTCTACTAAATAAGCTTCACTATAACTATGTTTTCTACCTTATGTTTAGCAACTTTGAGGGTTATTTATTTATATCTTGAAAATAGTGGTTTTTGCAGTACTAAATGCCCGAATGCGGATTTTCATGTATGAGATTTAATTCGTTATACCTACATAGTCTTTATGGAAATTTTATAGATCACATGCAAGTTTGTTAGTGTAACAAAATTGAAAGTTTCCATCTATGGGGAATTCATGAAATCTAAGCTTAAGGTACAACTTGAATCTCCCTACTCTCGCTTGAGCTCTGTGTTGATGACTTTGTTACTCTCTATTTTTTCAACAGTACTTTTAGGGAGTAAATTATTTAACGAACATCTTTATGTTAACCTGATTCTTATATTAAGATCTTCTGTACTTCCTGTCTTTTAACATGAATTACACACGTGTTGACAGTCATGCTCTTGTGAAATGTCATGCAACTTTATCCATTGTTTCTTCAATCCTGATGGAGATTCTGAATGGGCGAACTTGGATGAAGCACTGCGAAGATACTGTCTTACAAGGATGGCTGCTTTGCTTAAGTATGTTGATTAGTCTGTCTATGATAGACAACTCTAACTGAAAAAGACAGAACGGATGTTGGATTCCTACAAGATGCCGGAAGCTGATCCTGACATGTCCATTAGTTTTAGGTATCTTTCAAGTGAACTTAATAACGCATTGAACCATATCTTGATACTTCCGTCTTTTATAAAAGAACATTCTGATTTATATAATATTTTAGATTTTTCAGCTGCTCAGTTATTTCCACAACAAGGGATTCTAGGTTAACATCATCCGGATGGACCATCTCATCAATTTTCTCCTAAAAAAAAGTAGAGGCATAACCAGCATATACAAGTTCCGCAGGAACTGGTACTCTCTTACAATTATTGCTTGTATCTTCATCTGTCATTTCATTGTTCTGCTCGCCAACATTAGGTGCTTACATATGGTGACTCTTCCTCTTGCCTCTCCTTCCATATACCATCAAAGACTACTAGTTCTAGCATCACGTAACATCCTAGACAAGAGATCTTTTGGAAGGAAGATATTTTTCTCTAAGTGGTCCTCTTTACATGCTGGTGGTCCCTTTGATCTCCTAATTGCGTACTCATGACTTTAGGTATCACTTTAGTTTCTGCACGGGTGCAACCTGCTAGGCCCATTCCTTAGAAGCATACAACTGAAGAAGATGAACTTGTTGTTTTGCAACAGAGATGGCTGTTTGAGGTAGATTTTGTGGTTAATGTTCAGAAGTGAAATTCTTGAGACACATTGAATGAAGTTTCTTTGTGATGAAGTGTATGTACCCTCTTTGCTAAAGTTTGTTTCACAACATTTTCATTTTTTATTTTCCAGTCAAAGAGATCATAATAGGACGCCAGAAAGTTCAAATTGGCAGAGCTAATGAATAAGAACTGTGCTGCAAGTGTAATGCCAAAAGGTATTCACTATCATTTGTTGTGGTTTATAGATTATTGCTCCTCTAATGCTCAGACTCGCAGACAATTCTTGCCGCTAAACTACTTTCTCCCAATAGTATTATGTTTTGGATAATACTATTGATCATCATTTGAGAGTTAGATCGCCCTATTGATTTCACCTTGTTTTCAGCTGGAATCTTCATGTTTTTACTCCCATGCCTCAACAACACAGCCACATCCCCCTAAGGATAAGGAAAACGTTTTCTATTAAGAAATGCATCTTGTTTCTTATCATAATTCTGATTTGGTACTTTAGCTATTGATAATATTATTTCATTGCAATCTGCCAACAGAACTAACCTTTTTTAGCAGAAGAAAAACACTATTTGGCAGTGTAAGTCCGTACGACATTTTTTTTTTAAATAGAATATAGAATAGGTTTATTTGCTTTGTAATATTTTAGGAGAGTGGTGTTGTGTATTTTACTTTGTGGATACAGGTTAAAATAGTAAGTTTTTAAAAGTGAATTAATGATGAATATAATTCAGGTTTAAATGTTATATATTGTTGGGAGGGCTATAATTTTATTTTAATATGCTTGAGTTGTTGTACATAGCATTTTCCTTCTACTTGGATACTTTTCCACCAACAATCATATTTGACGTTGTATATCTATTCTAGTCTGACAGGGATCTTGCAATAATATGAAACGGTGTAGAAGCAGAAAAGAGATCTTTTCAAAATTCGAGTTGCAAAGGTATGTGATTAGTTGATTGTTATCAAGAAAAAGAGATCTCGATATGGTTTTGAATATTGTTGAATGCTGGCGAAACACTCTAAATGCTTAAAAAGTTTTCTCTTTTTAGTTGTTGTTAGTGGCTTGTTTGGTATGGTTGGAGTCTAGTTTTTGCTATCTGAGATTTTCTTTCCAGTTTTAATTATGTTCTGCGTGTTAGCTGTTAAGATTCAAAATGGTATTTCTCTACTACTCTATTCGACTGATAAGCCTTCAGTGTATACCAGATGCAATCTGGAATCTAGAATCTGCAATCTGCAGATTTATTATTTTTTGTAACTTCCAGATGTAATCTGGAATTTGCAATCTGCAGATTTTGCTTTCTATAACTTCCAGATGCAATCTGCAGATATATGTGTTGACTGTTGAGTATGTTAGTTATACAATAGGAGATCTATGTCTTAATATACGTAACAACCGTTATATTTGATTTGAACTATATACTTATGCTGAATTCGTTTTACTTATGGCAACAAAAAGATAAGTAATGATTAAATAAAATGATAGTCTATAGCTCATAAGCTAAAATCCTAGATTTTTAATTGTTAATATGAAGTTTAATAAGAGAGAGTTTGGTGGAAGAGTGGAAATGATCACATGATATTGTATATTGAGACATGCACATGAAAGGCCCACCTTGTTAGTACAATAACAAACGCATTTCTCTAAGCCCACTTGAGATCAAACCCCATTTGGAAACAAAAAAAAAAAAAAAAATTTAAACTTAGTTATGGCCTCCCCACCCCACAAACATGACTAACTAGTAGTAAGTTACCATTACCTTTTAACAAAAATAAAAAAAATGTTACTGTGTGTTTCTTCAATGCAATTGTCTTCTTCAATCCAACATCACTATCTATGTTTTCTCTGTCTTTCTTTTGTGGTCCTTCCCCTTCTTGAAAGCAACAATTATTTTTGTTCTATAAACTGCAACAATCAAGAAAAATGCCAAAGCATAAGCAAATTGCTTCTTCATTTGTCTTCCCATTGAGAAGATTTGGATTCTTAAGGCTACATGACTATTTATTTTTCTTTTATGCTATGTGTTTTAGGATGGAGGAACTAGGAAACTAGAGATTTTCCCATTTATTTGGTTAATGCTATTCCACTAAGGTTCTGAGATAATGGGAAGCCATGAACAATATTCATACACCTTTGTTCTACTTACATATGTTTAATCATAAAAATGAGTCCAATCTTCTATTGACTTCCAAGTTCGAAGAATGTTGTTTTTGTTCCATTAATTAATAGTTTTATATACTTTTGATTCTTTGAGCACTACTTAAAATTCTCATTATTGGACCATATATACATACTTTGAATCACCAAGAATGATAATATAAACTACCGCAATCTGGACTTCTTGCTCTTCAATAAATGTTGCAATATGGAACTTCTTGCCTATTCTATAACCATCACAATCTGATTTGTGTAGGGAAATAGAGGTGAACAAATTTGAAGTGGATGATGAAAAGTTTTTGAACTATTGTAAAAGTTTGAATACATTATATTTTATTTTGTGAAATATATTCATTGGTGGAATATATTGAACTATTGTAAGAGTACTTTTTGAACTATTGTGTACACATTTAGAATATTGCTTTATAAGTATGTGTATGTACACAACACATATTATGTTTTGAAGTTTATGGAAATCTATAAATTTGAATTACTTATTAGCTAATTTAATGCTTGAGATCATTTATTGCAAAACAATATTGGTGTATTTTAATTTGAAATTGTGGCATATAAATTATGTATGCATATGGGCAAAGACTACACTTCAAAGTGTTGTCATATATTAGATATTTTTGGCAACACTTCATAATTGTGGGCAATATGGTAGCAAAGGCCACGCTTAAAATTGTAGCTGGTAAGACAACACTTTTAAGCGTAGCTGTAAAGTGTGACCTTTTTGCCTATTAGGCTACGCTTGAAAGTGTCGCTGCTAAGGCCACACTTTTAAGCGAAGCTGAAAAGTGTGGTCTTATTGCCTTTAAGGCTACGCTTAAAAGTGTAGCTGATTAGGCAACACTTTTAAGCGTAGCTGCAAAAAGTAGCCTTTTTGCCTTTAGGCAACGCTTTTAAGCGCAGCTGCTAAGGCAACACTTTAAAAGTGTTGCCTAAACTCTAAGGTTACGGGGCTTTCAGCCACCCCTGAAAAAGTGTGGCTTAAAGTCAAAAAGTGTGGTCTTTTATCAAAGGCCACACTTTTTTATTGTTTAGGCCACACTTTTCTAGGGTGGTTGTAGACATAAAATGTTGTAGTGGGAGTAGTAGTATGGGATGCTATTCTCACATTGCACTTGGTGTGACCTATACCTACTATGGGAGAAGAGTACCTTCATGAAATCCGTGTGAATGAGTACTATGGTGTAGTGTTATGGAGGATTATTGTGGTGTACTTGAGTAAATAGGATCCATTAGGAGTACTAAATGGGAGTGTGAGTATGGGATGCTACTCTCACATTGCACTTGGTATGACCTATATTTCCATGAGTGTTTTGCATATGTTAGCCAAGGGCGTGGATTTGATTTCCAACGAAGTAACCCTAAGATTTGGTAGTTTTAAGGGTCTCTTTGGTGTGCTTTGAAGGGAGGTGTAATGGAAATCCCTTCTTCGCTCACCTTAGGGAGTCTTAGGATAACCTTGGGTTAGGACAACTTCAAAGGAAAAGAGTTCATATGACTTGGACCGTGCCATTCACTGTAAGGTCTCCATTGTAAGAATCCATTATGTTCACTGTGAAGCTTTATTCAATTTTCATTGTAAGTTTAGTAAGTTCATTGAAATGTT
This sequence comes from Solanum sitiens, assembly GCA_016801875.1. Taxonomy (NCBI): domain Eukaryota; kingdom Viridiplantae; phylum Streptophyta; class Magnoliopsida; order Solanales; family Solanaceae; genus Solanum; species Solanum sitiens. Next base: position 92,911 of record JABWTJ010001132.1, read on the forward strand.
CCTTTTGATTACTCTAAGTTTTGGTAAAGTTGCCATAAAGTGTTGATTGTCGATTCTTATGTTGGTTTGTTTCTAGATTCATGAATATTGCTTTAATTGCATGAAAAATTATTTTTACTAAAATGTCCCTTTTCGTATGTTTTTTGCATATGCCATACTTAGTACATTGTTGTACTAACCCCATACTCTTATATACCTTATGAGTATAAGTTGGAAGCATTTTTGGAGGATCGGAGTTGAAGCTTGGGAATTCTATCTCTCAAGAATTAGGTATGTCCTCATATATTCGAGGACATAGTTTTATGTTTCTTAGTTTCTTTATTAAGACTTAAAAATGTATTTACTTTTATTGTAAAGGGTCGTGTCCCTAAGATTCCAAGTTGTGTCTTCAAGTTGGCTTGTGACGATAAGATTTCCTAGTATTTATGAAGAGACTTCTTTTATTATTTTTATCGTGAAAAGTTTTAATTCCGCACTACTTTTCATGCTTTATGTTATGAATGCTAGTTAGAGGGCTTGTACGATACCCCAAAGGGGTCAAGTACGCCCGGTCATGATTCGAAGGTTTTCCCTAACTTTTAGGGGGTGCTTTCAGGTCGTGACAGACTTGGTATCAGAGCGTAAGGTTTTGAGAAATAGTTTAAGGTCTGAAAGTCTCACAAGCCACATCTAGTAGTATCTTTGTCGTTGGTGTGAGTCGCGACACATCCATGGACAAGAGGCTATAGGATGCTAGAAGTTTCATTTTCTTCTCTATTCTAGTATCGTGCCTTAGAGTTTAGTATATAAGGTGTCTATTCTCAAACTCTTCTTTTTGTGTTTTTAGGACATGAATACGAGGAGATCGACCGCTAGAAGGGAGGAGGGAGGTGTACCAAATGAGAGAGTCCTTCCCCGTGTTGACCAAGTTCCTATTGTTGGCTTAGGGGAGGAAAATGAGGATGTTCCTCTTCAAGAACCACAAGTGCCTCCGGAACCTCAAGGACCTCAAGTGCCTCCTATACCTCAAGCTCCTTTTGTTGAGGGTTATATGACTAATGCGGAGTTGAGGGCTGCCCTAATGAACCTGACCCAACTCATGACGGCTCAAGCTCAAGTTGTCAACAATCACTTTGTGGGCCAAGCTAACCAAGGAGATAGGCCCCAACAAAATGCTAGTACTCCCGCCTCTAGGATTCGGGATTTCTTGAGGATGAACCCTCCTACTTTTCATGGCACTAAGGTGGATGAAGATCCACAAGGCTTCATAGATGAGGTTTTCAAGGTGGTAGATGCTATGGGTGTGACCCCTAGGAAGAAAGCGGAATTGGCCGCTTACCAACTTAAGGATGTTGCTCAAGTGTGGTATGAGCAATGGAGGGGTGAGAGACCCATAGAAAGAGGACCGGTTGATTGGGAGGAATTCAAAGAGGCTTTCCTAGATAGATTCTTTCCTTTAGAGTGGAGGGTGAAGAAGATGGTTGAATTCATGAACCTCCATCAAGGGGGAATGAGTGTGCAAGAGTACTCTCTCAAATTCACCCAACTCTCTAAGTATGCCCCAACCATGGTGGCCAACCCTAGGGCTAGGATCAACAAGTTTGTGATGGGCGTGTCTAGCTTGGTGGAAAAAGAGTGTCGTACGGCTATGCATCTTAATGACATAGATATCTCTAGGCTCATGGTTTATGCACAACAAATTGAGGAGTCCAAAATTAGGGAGATAAGGCAAGAGGGTAAGAGACCTAGGTCGGATGATTCTAGTAACCAAAGGCCTAAGAAGAGGTTTTATCCCCAAGATTCTTTTATGGGAAACAAGGATAGGGCTCCGAATCAACTTTCTCAAGGTGGTGGTCATTCCTATGAAAGGGCTAGGTGCCCTACTTATGGCAAGCAACATGGGGGTAAGTGTCTTGCCGGATCGGATGGTTGTTTTGCATGTGGTAATAAAGGTCACAAGATGAGGGACTGCCCAAACCTTAAATCAAGGGGGAGAGATGTCAATCAAGCTTCCCCAGATCCTAATGCTCCCAAGAAGAACCCTTCCTTTAGGATGGGGGCTAGAAAGGATAATTTATCCGGATTGATGGTTTTGGTAAGTCTCAACTCTTTGTTATTGTTTCTTCTGTGTTATGAGATGAGTTTATATGGTTTTATAGTTCAAATGATCATGTCATCTTGATAAATTGCTCAAAGAGTGGAATTTTGAAAGTTTTGTATGTTTGGCAGTGTTACAGTGAATGTTCACTCTGAAAAAATTTGCAATTTGAGAAAAATTTGTCTTGCCTTAATTGAAGTTTAAATATGTGCAAAATTATTTTATATGAGCATGTTTAATGTTGGAGAAGGTAGTTCCTCCATAAAAGAAGTTTAAGGTTGAGTTTTGACTTTGTGAGTTTGGCAAAAGTTGTCTATGTTGATAAGTGCTGAAAGTGTGAAATGATGTTCCTTGCTAATAGATGCTTTTATTGTTGATGTGTTGATCATGATCTAAGTGAATTATATGATGCTAAGAGAGTCCTTGTTGTTCTTAAAAATTTAAGTGTCATTCGAGGACGAATGTTATTCCAAGTGGGGGAGAATATAACGCCCCAAAATGAACTAAGGTGAACTAAAGCCTCATGATTGTTTCTTGAGTTGATTTTAATTTAAATGGAGTTAGTTTAGTGTCCTTAGATAGTGTGCAAAGTTTCGTGAAGTTTGGAGGTCAAACGACCAAGAACGTCCAAGGCATTCGAAAGATATGCCTTGAGTCGACCTTTTACGTCTAGACGAGTTTCGTCGAGTTTTATGTGTTCGTTTTGGATGAAATTCATGTGAGAGGTGTTAAACTTGTAGATGATAATATTTGTGTTATAATCTTCTGGGAAATTATCCCCAAGGACCATCGAAGGGTCCTTGAGGAAGGACCCAAAACCTGGTAAGCAGGCTGTCCCAGGCAGCCTTGGCGACGGAGCAGTCAACGGCTAGTGATGGCTGTGACACCCCGTAACAAGGTTCCGTCGTGGGGGACTTGTTAAAGGGTGTAGAGGGTACCCTTGGCAAGCCACTGAAGCTTGCAATGGATGGTCAGGACGGGCCGTTGCACCCGTGATGCCCCGTCACAAGCAGGTCGTCGCAAGCCTTGTCCCTGTTCGCAGATTTTTCTGCCAAGTCAGGAGTGAACTTGTAAATTCACCCCATATTTAAATAAGAGTTTGGACGGTTTGTGAAGGGATTTTTAGGTTATATTAAATGAGTTTTAAACCCTAGACCTAGACAAGACCCCCTCACTTCTAAATTCAACTCTCTCTCTCTAAATAAACTCTCTCAAGACTCCATTGGAAGCTAGAAGTCAAGGAAGGAAAGGAGGGATGACTTGGAATTGTTTCTTCATCAAAATTAGTGGATTTACTTCTCTTAAAGGTATGGTATCCATTCTTGAATATATTTTCATTCAAGAAGCCAATTTCCAAAATGGTTTTCAAAAGGGTTTCTAAACTCAATCTTCTTCTAACTTTGATTTCTAGTATGGGTCTTCTTGTATTTAAGTTCTAATGGTTTAAATGTATTTATCTTGGTTTGAATTGATGATTTTGATGTTAAAACTCCATGAAACTCTTGTTTATGCATACTTCAACTTTTGACTTAAAAATGGGTTATGTGAGCATGATTTGAGTAAGGTATGAACTTGGGTCTTCTTGTGTATGTCATGTTGGTGTAGCTACTTCCCTAAGGGCCTTCATATGGTGAAATGTTGATAAATTGATTATGGGTGATGATGGTTTTAATTGTTGATGAGTTGTTCTCATTGTATATTTCTTATTATGAATTGCTATTTGAGTGGTATGGTCCACCTTATGGGTGGCGGTGCTAATTGATGAGCTTGATGTTGTTTAGTATGTGTTGAGTAGGTAATATTGAAGGTCTAATATGTTAAATGAAGATATATTGTATATGGGTCTTCTGTTGTGTTTGGTGTAGCTTGAATTGCATTCTTGACCTAGTTTATGTCTAAATAAAGTATATGATTATGAGAAGCATGTAGAGTATGTAACTCGATGAATCGAGGTTAAAGTATGCATAGAACTTGTTGATAATGAGATGATTCTTATATGCAAAGGTACACATGTACACACACACACTTTAAAGAATGTATTATACCAAGTTGAGCAAAAAGGGGAATCTTGAGGTGGACACACTTCGTGAGTTGAGACGTAGTGTCTAGTAGCAACCTCTCCATTCCTAGTGAGCTTTCTAAGATAGACTATTATATTGAGAAATTCGTGGGCAGTTATGCCTAGCACCGAGAGGATATGAAGGGGAGGTGGATTGCACTTCGTGAGTTGAGATGTTGTAATCCAAAGTACCTTTTTAGATGAGTACTCCTCGTTAGTAGAGAGTGACTTACTTAGTAGCAATCTCCTTATCCCTTAACTATGTGCCCGCTTAGGTGTAGCTATTGGAAAAGCCATGTAAACGCTAAGAAGCATGACCTTACACTAGGCAAGTAAGGATCCCTCATCCGATAGGGGTTAATATCCGGATTCCATGTCTAGCTCTCATGGTCTTTGTCGGTTAAGCTAACTCCCACAAAAGAATTGATTTGAAACTAATTATCTTGTATATTGTTGAATTTATGTATGTCGTGAAGTGCTCAATCCACATTAGTTACCGAGTAAGAGCATTGAGTGGGAGTAGTAGTATGGAATGCTATTCTCACATTGCACTTGGTGTGACCTATACCTACTATAGGAGAAGAGTACCTTCATGAAATCCGTGTGAATGAGTACTATGGTGTAGTTTTATGGAGGATTATTGTGGAGTACTTTAGTAAATGGGATCCATTAGGAGTACTAAGTGGGAGTGGTAGTATGGGATGCTACTCTCACATTGCACTTGGTATGACCTATATTTCAATGACTGTTTTGCATATGTTAGCCAAGGGCGTGGATTTGATTTCAAACGAAGTAAGCCTAAGATTTGGTAGTTTTAAGGGTCGCTTTGGTGTGCTTTCAAGGGAGGTGTAATGAAAATCCCTTCTTAGCTCACCTTAGGGAGTCTTAGGATAACCTTGGGTTAGGGTAACTTCAAAGGAAAAGAGTTCATATGACTTGGACCGTGCCATTCACTGTAAGGTCTCCATTGTAAGAATACATTATGTTCACTGTGATGCTTTATTCAATTTTCATTGTAAGTTCATTGCAATGTTCCTTTTGATTACTCTAAGTTTTGGTAAAGTTGCCATAAAGTGTTGATTATCGATTCTTATGTTGGTTTGTTTCTATATTCATGAATATTGCTTTAATTGCATGAAAAGTTTTTTTTACTAAAATATCCCTTTTTGTATGTTTTTTGCATATGCCATACTTAGTACATTGTTGTACTAACCCCATACTTTTATATACCTTATGAGTATAGGTTGGAACCCTTTTTGGAGGATCGGAGTTGAAGCTTGGGAATTCTATCTCTCAAGAATTGGGTATGTCCTCATATATTCGAGGACATAGTTTTATATTTCTTAGTTTCTTTATTAAGACTTAAAAATGTATTTACTTTTATTGTAAAGGGTCGTGTCCCTAAGATTCCCAGTTGTGTCTTTAAGTTGGCTTGTGATGATAAGATTTCCTAGTATTTATGAAAAGACTTCTTTTATTATTATTATCGTGAAAAGTTTTAATTCAGCACTATTTTTCATGCTTTATGTTATGAATGCTAGTTAGAGGGCTTGTACGAGACCCCAAAGGGGTCAAGTACGCCCGGTCATGATTCGAAGGTTTTCCCTAACTTTTAGGGGGTGCTTTCGGGTCGTGACATATGGTTAGGGTGAATATTAGGGTTATTGTTAGGGTTTAGGTTGTTTTTAGGTTTTACGGTCTGGGGTAGGATTTGAGTTGTAATATCTATGGTTTAGTGTTCAATATTAGGGTTTTGGTATTGAAGGGCTTTGGGTTTAGGGTTAAGGTTAACGATAGGGTTTGCATTAGGGTTCGTGTTAGGGATAGGGTTAAGGTTAGGGTTAGGGTTTAGGTTTTCTTTTCGGTTTTAGGTTTTGGGATTTAAGATTTTTGGAATAAAATCTATGCTTTAGTGTTTAATGATTGGGCTTTTATTTTTAATTTTTATTTTTCATTACCCTTGGGTGGGTAAGGGGATGAGCAGCACCCCCAGGCCTTAACATTAATAAACAAAACAAAATACAAAGGAGGGGGACATAAACCTAACCTCCAACCTAAGGTGGTTCAGAGTCGACTTTCCAAAAGAGGAAGTCAACTCCTCCCCGTACACATCAAGGATGAAACCAAAATACTAAGCACCTAAGGAGAGGACTCCTCTCATTACAAAGTATCTAGGAAGCATAAACAAGGGAGACTCTCCCTTTACAAGGTAGAATAAAATTAAACTACCTATTCAAATAGCTATAGTTGAAAGCTGCAAGGCCGATCAAGGTGGTTCCTTAATTCTTCTGGTCTTCCTTCTTCTAAAGCTAGGCATCTCCTGTAAATCCAGCTGATAGTATGATTTTGCTTCCTTAGGTATGTGCTGGCTGCTGAAGTATATCTGTGGACTGGTTGTCATGTGACTGTGTTTTGAAAGAGCATCCGCCACCCAATTTGCTTCTCTAAATATATGTAAGCACTTGAATTGCTGAGTCTGAGAGATGAGATCTTGCAATCTTCCCAACTGGGTGATGATACTCCATTGAGGATCTGTTTTCTTTAAAATCCAATGTACTACTAGTTGAGAATCAAGCTCAAAAATTATGTTTCTATATCCCAGTTCAAGTGCCCAAGTCAAACCAAATATTGCTGCCTCTATTTCCGCTTTGTTCTTTGTTCCTTCTCCCAGGGGTGTTGTGAAAGCCATCACCAATTTACCATTTTTATCCCTCAAAATGCCTCCAGCTCCCAACCTGCCAGGATTAGTGATTGCGCTGCCATCGGTGTTTACTTTGAGCCATTGGTCGGGAGGTTTAAGCCATGCTACCAAACTCACTTTGATGTCATGCACACACTTTTCACATTTTTGAATTAAATCTGTCCATTTTGCAGGCCACTGAAGCTGAGGGAAGGCTGTGGAAAGCATTTTGTAGTTATCCTTGTAGATGGCATATTTGACCCTGCTGATATTGGTTGTCTTGCCTCCATATTTAGCTGCGCACCTGTTCTTCCATAAGTTCCAACAAATGAAAGTTGGGGTCGCTTGCAAAAGTAGTCTGTGGGCTGCATTCTTAGGTGTGGCAGTCCACCACTGCTTGAGCAGTGAGTGCAGGTCCGTCTGGTCTGGCCACATCCCTGTTGTGGCTGCAAAGGTGGTCCAGATGTTGGTTGCGAAGTTCCCTTTGTTGAAGATATGCTCAATGCAATCCATACCTGCCCTGTCAAAACAACACACACACCTTGATGGCTCAATGCCAAAACTAGTTAGCTTGTCGTTAGTAGGGAGTTTACACCTAAGGGTTCTCCATAGTAAAAAGGAAATCTTGAAAGGAATGTATTTATGCCATAAAAGAGAATTAACGTGATGTTTAGTTCTTTTTTCCCTGATTTCCTCCCACGATGATGAACAGTTGAATGCTCCATGAGTGTTGAGTTTCCAAACTGGCTGATCTAGAAGATGTTGTTGAGTTGAAATTTCTGTAGCTAGTATGTTGGAGAGTTGACTGGCAGGTGCCTCCTCCAACAGCTTGCTCCAATTCCAACTCCCTTCCTCCCAAAATTCAGCAACGGTGGAGTTGTTAAATCTATTACTGGTGGTGGAGAAGTTTGCAAGAGGTCCGCTACCGAGCCAATTGTCCCACCAGAAGGAACAATTCCCAGCTTGTAGTTTCTATTGAATATGTTGTTCCACCTGCTGTCTATTCATCAGCATACGTTTCCAGGTCAAAGAATCACCTGTATCCCCTTTTTTGCTAACAGGGTTGGATCTTTGGCAATATTTATCTTTTAAGAAATCACCCCACAGAGTGTGTTTGGTTCTAAAGATCCACCACTGTTTGAATTGAAAGGCCCTGCAAGTATCATGTAAGTTCCTCATTCCCACCCCCCCTTCATCATAGGGGTAACTTAGATTTTTCCATGAAGCCCAGTGGTACCTCTTCCTATCACTCTTCCATCCCCAGAAAAAATCAGCTACAAGCATTTGGATTTGCTTAAGAATTGTCACTGGAGGTGTTACTGCAGATAGAAGGTGAATAGTAAGAGCTTGAAGAACATGTTTAGTGAGAGTAGCCTTGCCTCCACAGCTAAGTTGTTTGGTTTGCCAACCTGTAATTCTACCAACAACCTTGTTAACAAGATCAGAAAAATAAACATTTCTAGGCCTGCCAACAAATAAAGGGCATCCTAGGTAAGTAATAGGACCCTGCTTCTGTTTGAACCCTGTCAGCATATTAATTCTATCTCTAGTGCTATTAAAAGCATTAGAGTGTAGCATAAAGTGGCTTTTATCTCCATTAATGAGTTGTCCCGAAGTGATCTCATAATCCTTTAAAGTTGCCATTAAGAGCTTTAAGGTTTTGTACCTTTCAGAAGAAAACAGAATTATGTCATCAGCAAAACTCAAATGGTTCACTTGGGGTCCCCTCATTTCCATGAAGAAACCATTATAATCCGGGTGATTATGTAACTTGTTGAGAGATCTTGAAAGCATCTCAGCACCTAAAATAAATAGGGCCGAAGAAAGAGGATCACCTTGCTTGAGACCCCTAGTGGAGTTGAAAAAACCATACCTCTTACCATTCACAATGATTGAGCACCAATTGTTAGGCATGATTCTCCACACCATATCAATGAACACCTCATCAAACCCCATTTTCCTTAGAACTAAGCAAATATATGACCATGAGGCTCTGTCATAAGCTTTTGCCATGTCTAGTTTAATAATGACATTACTTCCAATGTTGGGTTTCTTGATTTGGTGAATGATTTCCTGGGCTAACATGATGTTTTCAGAGATGCTTCTTCCTTTCACAAAACCGGAATGATTGGGAGAAATCAAAGAGGGGAGGATAGGGCTAAGTCTGTTACTCACTAGTTTGGAAATTATTTTACTAGTGAAGTTACTTAGACTTATAGGCCTAAACTCAGTAAGTTTGTTTGGATTATTCACTTTGGGGAGCAGCACAATACAAGAATGGGAGAAATATTTAGGAATAATTTGTCCACATAAAAACGCTTGAATCACCCCCATTAGATCATGCTTGATAATGTGCCAGCACTTCTGAAAGAAGTACCCATTCATGCCATCAGGACCTGCTGCAGAATTAGAGTTCATAGCAAAAACCACCTCCTTAAGTTCATTCATATCTGGAACATTGGTAAGATGAGTATTCTGATCATGACTAACCATCCTTGGAATACACTCCAAGGTGTGTTCATTAATAAGCTTTTGCTCACCTGTGAATATAGCTTTGAAATGGTCACAAGCAGCTTGAGCAATGTTATCTTCACCTTGGATCCAATCCCCATTTTCAGTGACAATTTTGTGCACAAAAAGTTTCCTTCTCCTTCCCCTTATAATAGAATGGAAATATTTGGAGTTGGTGTCACCTTCCTTGAACCATTGGAGCTGGGTTTTCTGTTTCAAAATAGTATCCTCGAACTTGAGGAATTTAATATATTGAGCATTGATTTCATGAAGGGTACTCCTATGTGAGTCACTTTGGTCAAGGATGTATTCCTCTTCAGCTTTGTGTGCTTGTTCCTCATACATCCTTACTTTTTGAAAAATATCACCAAATTCCTTCCTTGACCAAGTACTAAGAATGTTTGACAATCTTTTCATTTTCTGGTGGAATTTCCACATGCCATTACCTTCTACATCCTTATCCCAATAAGTTTTCACAATTTCCATGAACTGAGGGTTATCAACCCAACAGTTAAGGAATTTGAAATACTAGATGTGATCAGAGTTTGTGGAAACCATTTCCATGAGCAGAGGACAATGATCTGACCCAGTGGAAGACAAGTGGGTAATGGTGGTTTGAGGCATCATTTCTAACCATGAATCATTAACCAAATCCCTATCAAGCCTCTTCCAGATTCTGTGATTGATACCCCTCTTATTTGACCAAGTGAATTTGTGCCCACTAAACCCATTGTCCAAGAGTCCACATGCTTCAATAATAGCAATAAAATCCATGCTCTTCCTCATGTTATAAGGCACTCCTCCCAGTGTTTCATCTACATCAGTTATAACATTATAATCTCCAACTGCGCACCAAGGTTTGGTGTTCACTGTGGCCTGCTGAAGCATCTTGTCCCAAAGAGGTCTCCTGAGGTGATCCTTGCATTTTGCATATACAAACGTATTAGTAAATTGGTATTGTAACTCATTGTGTTTCATGTCACAAGTGATTTGTTGTTCATCTTCATCAAGAATATTACAGTCAATATCGCTGCTCCAAAAAACCCAAATTTTACCATTACAATTACTAGTGGCATTGTCCATGTTTAATTGAACTTTGAAGTTTTGTACATGAACACTATCAGAGAAAGGTTCCAAAATGGTAATAACAGATAAATGGTGAAGCTTTCTGAGCATCTTTAATCTCTCCAACACTCCCTGAGTGTTGATCCCTCTCACATTCCATATAAGTGTACAAATCATTTAGAGGATTTAGAGGAGAAGAGCCTAGTGTTAGGTCTGCCAACAGTGACAGTATTGACATCCTGCTTTTTGAACTGGGGTTTGTCATGCTTGAACCCTCTTGGAGATAACCCCTGACTTTGTGTTGCCTGTTGAAGCTCCTCTTCTAGGGCCTGGTCCTTAAGTGCCTTGAAAGGAGCCTCCGTAGTCTCATAATCCTCTTCAGGTTCTTCTAGGGATTGATTATCTTTATCCAGATCATCCTCAGAGTTATCAACTGCATACTCATCAAAAGGAGGAGCAGTATTCAGCTTGCAAACTTGCTGTCTTATATCCGGAGGTTCAGTCGATGAAGATGTCATGTACTGATCCTGTAGAGGTAGAATATCCATCCCTTGATTGTCATCCACCATAATAGATTTTTTACATGAATCATCCCTCCTCCCTTGTTCCTGCTCATTTTCTTTGTCTTGCAGTCTGGTTTGTCTTCTTTTTGCAGCATCTCTTTTCTGTTTGCTTTGTTTGTTTTTACTCTTAGGGGTGTTGCCTTGAGTATTATCACTTGGTTCCCTTTTATCTTTTTCTTTCCTTTTTTCCTTTTGTTGTTTCTCTTGATTTTCCAGAATAGCCTGTTCCCTGTTGTTACTGTCCAGATCCTGCTGCTGCCTCTGTTGTGGAACCTCTTGTTGCTGTCTGTCTTTTTTATCAATATAGGTTCTAAGGTCAGGACTATGGTCAATATCCAACCCCTCATGCAGAACATGAGGCAGATTCCCCCCTTTGGTAACCCCTTCCTGCAAATTAGTTGTTTTCTCCGTACATCCCCCTTCCATACCTCCAATATCTTCAACAGATGAACCAGCATCAATATCAATTATTTTGGGGGGTTGGGGTTTTGGGAGCATTGAGTCAATACCTGTGCTCTTGTACTTGCTATTTTCAGTAGCCTGCTGATCCCTGATTGAGCACTGCCCTGTTTGTTGCCTTTCTTGCTGTCCCTGCATTTCAAAAGTAGAAAAGGTATTTTGAGGTGGAAGTTTGGATATACCTGCAGTTGTTACCTGTTCTTGTTGCTGATTTCCATTGGTTTTTTGCATAGGAGAAGGTGCAGGTCTCCAAACAGCTTTGGAGTTAGCTTGATCCTGATTTTTTTTGTGTCTCTTTTTTTAAGTTTGCCACTGTTCTTCTTGTATCTCTGATTGTTGTTTCTGTTCTTCTTGATTGTGAGTATTTCTCCTTTGTTGTTGGCCTGTCATTTGTGTCTTTGATTGATTCTGAGCATCCTCTTTTCCAGTTTTTCCTTTTTGGTTTTTGTTTGGATGAGTTGAAGACTTTGTTGTATCCTCCATTTCTCCCTTTCCCTGTTCTTGTATCACTTCAGAACCCCCTTTTTCCTTACTGTTTTTGTCCAGTTCCAGTTCCTTTCTTTTCTTGATCTCCTCATCCCTTTTCTTTATTGTGCACTCCTCATCCTTGTGGCCTTGGTGTTTACAGTAGAAGCAGTAACTGGGGATTCCCTCATATTCAACTTTTAACCATCTTCCTTTGTTGGGATTTGAATGCTTGAATCCTAGCCAAACATGAGAGGTTCTTTCCTTAGTAAGATCCACCTGGATCTTAACTCTAATGGTTTTTCCTCTAGTTCTCTGTGAGGTTGATGAGTACAAAAACATCACCTTCCCAATGCTCTCCAAAACAGTTGACAAAAAAACTTTGTTATAACAGTGCCAGGGGAGGCCTGGAATAGACACCCATATAGGAACTATAGGTGTTTCCTCATCCGGTGTAAAATCAGGGGTCCAAGCTTGAATTCTCATAGCTTGTCCTTCTATGTTCATTTTCAGCTTAGTCCAAACAGTCTGGTAATCAAGTTCATTATCTAGATCAATGTAAACATGCTTAGAGTTGAAATGTGTGATCTTAACACCCCCCATCAGTTGAGTTTATAGAATGAAACTCTTCCTTACTTGCTTCATTCTAGGCATTGTATTAGTAAATTTTCCCACAAGAGTGTATTTGCAAATCTCAGCCAATTTAACATAATAATCATTCTCATCAATGAGTAAAGCAGGGAATCCTTGTTTAGTAGTATGGACAGGCTCATTCAAAACAATAGGAGATTTATTTTTTGCCTGATTATATCTCAACCTAGCAGCAAAGGACTGGACTACAGTGTAGGGAGCAGGTTCTGAATTTTGATTATTTTTGGGGGTGTTGCTAGGTTGTTGACCTTGCTGTTGATTACTATGTTGTCTAGTAGTTACATGAGTATCCAAAACACCTTGCTTATTAGTTCTATTAGCTTGGGAAGTAGGTTCATACCTTGATAATTATTGGAGATTCTGGGAAAGTTGTTGTGATATTCCTCACTTGCTCTATTGATTTGATTTTCAGAATTACCTCCTCCCTGCTTGTAGGTGCGCCTGGCTTGATCAGATTGCTTCCCATTATTCCCTTGGCCCTGTTTTGAGTTTTGATTGTCTCCATCAACCTTCCTTTGTTCCTTCTCAATTTGATGCTCCTGCTTGTGTGGTTCATCAGATTTTTCTTTTACTTGTTCCTGCCTTTGATCATCTGCATTCCCTTCCCTTTCTCCATTATCCTCTTTATTATATACCCTATGTGGATTACCTGCATTAAAATTAGGAGTTAGATGTGATGAATTATCATTCATGGCAAAAGAGAACCTGGAAGTTTCATTTGTTGAGGTTGCCGAGAGTGTCCCCCTGCACATCATGATATTCCCCTGGTGATCAGTCAAATTTTGCCTGTGCTGAGCTTTGTTTCCATTGATCATTGTTGTTGTTTCCATTGCTTGGGAAGCAACAACATTGATGTCGCGTTTATCACTCCGAGCAATATTTAATGTTTCCCCGGCATTTGGTGTCTTCCCTGTTGTGCATTGGATTGAGAAACATTGGATGTTGTTAGATAATTGTTGTTATTGAATTCCCTGCTAATCTGGTTGATAATATTTGTGGATTGAATGTTTTGGGCCTGAGAACCAGTCTCTTTTAGTGAGCTTCCATGAATTCCGGCAGTCTGATTGTTTTCTTCACCATAGTTCTTCCCGCCGGCGAATACTCCATCCATCTCCTTCGAAATTTGGGTAAAGTGGATCTTATCATTGGGAGAACAAACCCCAGTGGTCAATTCCAAACGAACTGGACTCGAAGTCAATCGAATTTGAGTTCGCGAGTCCAGCGGCGCACTCGCGACTCCATCTGATTTCGCTTGTTGATTCAGACCAATTGGGATGATGGAATCGCCTAATTTTTGGATATGTGGTAGATCTTAATGTGGCGTCTTCATTGTCATTATCCTTTCTTCACGATTCCACCCAGAGATTCCTCGGGAAATATTTTTGCGATCTTCATCGAACTCCTCTTCCGAAATTGCAGTTCGCATCGCGTCTTTCTCCTGCAATTTCGAGGCGTTCTGAGCTTGTTCTTGGGGCGTGTCATGGCTTAATGGTAAGTCATTTCCATGGCGTTCCTTATGGTTTTGGTCCGGTGGCCATTTGACGACTGCCGGCGGTTCACGCGCCATTGACGCGCTGGAAGTTACTGTAGCAGTTATGAGAGAGAAGAGAGAGTATAGTTACTGTAGCCGTGGTGTATTTTGGGCTTAGGGTTTCTGGTTTTATTTTTTGGGCTTCGGATTTCGGGTTAATGGCTTAGGTTTAGGTTTAGGGTTAGGATTAAGGTTATGGTTAATGTTAGGGTTAGGGTTAGGGTTAGGGTTAGGGTTTAGGTTTTATTTAGGTTTTAGGGCTTGTGGTTTAGAATTTGAGGTTTAAAATCTATGGTTTTGTGTTTAATATTTGGATTTTCGTATTTTCGACTTAGGGTTTTTTGGAATTTTTTTTGGACTTAGGGTTTAGGAATCAGGGTTAGGGTTAGGGTTAGGGTTGTCACAATCGGGTTTACCCCCGAGACATAACTGGCGTCGTCATCCTCTTTGATGTAAGACTAGCCCCTTTGTTTTCATCATCGCATTCACAAGTCAAGAATGCGGAAGTATTTAAAACTTTTAACTATATCTAATTAGAGGTTTACATAGACCTCTGCATACACGTAATAGTATGATTATCGAGTATATATAGACTCTTCGTATAAGAAAATTACTTAGTCTTCTACTTTTATTTCACGTACATATATAAGATAGAATAGAGTCATAAAATCCGTCTCATCTCATAACCATCTTGAATGACAATATCAAATTGGGCATATCCAACAACAATAAAACTAAGACACATATAGTATTTATACAACTTGTTCTCAAATGAAATATAGAGTAAACATAAGTGTCTTAATATCTAAGAAAATCCGTAGCTAGAATATTAGCATCGTCCTCGGCCAAATGAGGACCTACCACTTGGATGAGAGAGAATATCCAAGCCTCCTTTTAGATCGCCTCGAACAAAACCTCAACGACCTGAACCCAGAATGTTTGGAAATAAGGGATAAAATGGGGTTAGTACGCCACATGTACTAAGTATGAGACCATATGCACATATAACAACCAAACATGCTACAAGGGGACATTTAGTTAAATCATATCATTTTACCTCTTTAAGGATTTATGCACAATCAACAAACTATACCAATCATTTAGACATGTTTCAACAAATCAAATAAGCCATATGCACACCAACATACTTGAACCCATAATCTCATTTAACTCTATCACCAAATAATAACATCACAAGCATGAATAAGAGTTCATCATGTAACTAGTAAAGCAAGACAACTAATCACAAATCCTCATAAAATCAACAAGTGCAATGATCAATAAAAGCCCCATAACCTTACTCAATCAAGTAATCCAAAAAGAACCATAAATAGTAACGCACTTCACCTAACATAGTCTTCAATTATACATAAGTTCATACTTTAACAATAAAGACCAATTGCATGTTCATGGGCATCGTATTCATCATATAAGATCATTTACATTTATCATCTTTTACATACATAATATTAACCTTCTAAGGCTCCTATCAAGGCAAACTAGTGCAAGGCATAGGTAGAGTCCCCTACCCCTACCTATGCTAAGTCAAACCCCTCAAGTCACTTTAGTTAGTTTATACTTCATTACTTCATTTTAGTTTAGGTAACATTTGACTTAACCGACATAGACCACATGATCTAATGTGGAATCCGGTGTCATAAAATCTTACACCGATGGAAGGTGGTCTACCGGCCAAGATAGAACCTAACATGAAACATAGCATCTAGGTGGATCCACTAGCTAGTATTCCTATGGTGGCAACATAGTTATGGAACTTGGGGAAATCATTGGAAACATAACTGTACACCCTATTTGGGTCATGAGGCTATCCACCCCGTGAGAACCGTAGTGAACCCTACCTTCCCTATGTGGGAAAGTGTCACCCTCTCACATACAAGATCACCCGGTGCTAAGATAAGTCCCTTCTTTAAATGTCTTTAATGTCTTTACTTATCAATCATAACTTAGTTTAGGTCATAGGGTCTAAATCTTGTATAATCATCATAATAATAGCTCAATAGGAATTGCATGAGTGTAATCCTTTCATCACAATCCACATAAGTAACATTAATACATTACATACTATTTCAAAATAAGGTGCATTGGTAATTACATCATCATTATAACTTTACATATTAATAAACCCCACAACCATAATCAAGACATTTCAATTCATTATCATACCACCCTACCAATCCTAAATAAGGCATACTCCAATACAATCATCATCACCTAATCACAATTAATCATAACTGAAGTAGAGTATAGGGTTCACAAGACTTACCAAGTCTCCTTCACAATTCATCATCAAGGGCTTGCCATCAAACCTTAGTTCAACTCAATTAGGTCATCAAATCATTATAATTCAAGAACCAATATAATCACAAGGCTAAAAGAATCACTACATCACAATTCGATAATAGATCAAAGCTTAGGATTAAGTCCATTCATCATACTCTAGATCACTTCTAAAGATATAGTATGAAAGACTATACAGCACTTTAATTCATTCATAATTAACACAACAACATCACTTAGTAGTAATTCAACCCTTAACCAAGTCAATTGAATGAACAATCTACAATATAAGTCAAGATCACAACCTAGGGTTAGGGACTTAGGATCATGTTCTTCAATTTAGGCAAGACCATCAACAATTACCATAATCAAGTTAAAATACATGTTCATATATTCAATATAACCTAAATATAACATCAACAACTCAATTCATAACTTCAAATTCGTAATTGAATGAAACCCAATTGAAAACTCTAGATCTGAAAACACTTTGAATGAACCCTTTGAGGAAAGAAGTCTCAAAGGTGAAGAGATACCATACCTCTATGTTTTTATAAAGATTTGAAGATGAATTCGTCCCTTTCCATCCCCTAAAACCCTTCCTTAGCTTAGTCTTCAATGGTGTCTTCCAATAGAGAGAGAAAGTAGAGAGAAGGAAGAGAGTTTGTGTTGAGAGTTTTAATTAGATTAATGGGGTTGGGGACTTTATATGGGTGACAAAGTAACTTAATTAGACCCCCTTAATCCCTTAATTAACTGCCTAACCCCCTAACTAATTAATGGAACTTAATTTTAAAACGTGCAGGAAAATATAAGCCCTCAGAGACGGAACCCCGTCGACGGGCCGTCTGTGAGTCGACAAGCCTACCCCCCTCTCTTCCTGCACATTCGTCGATGAGTTCAGCGACTTGTACAGGCAAGGTATTCCTCCAAGTGGCTAAGTGTGGGATGACAGTGGCATCGACGCCCCGTCAGTCCACACACGGACAATAGACTCCTCCGTCGATGCACACTGCCTAGATTTGCAGGAGTCCTCCTCAAGGGCCCTTGGTTAGTCCTTGGGGAGTTTTACCTGGACGTTCAAACCATGAAACATCTCTAACATATTTTCCATACATTTTCACCAAATTTCGTTAATTTCCGACTCTTATAGACTAATCAAATAGGCCAAGGCACACTAGTACCTCTTTGAACCAACTTTCAACGTCATGGATATTCTTGGACATTTTAGTTCCTAGACTTCCTAAATGACCTATATTCATTAAACTAACCTTAAAAAAAGTGTGTAGACTTCATGACACCTATGTTTGTCTTAACAACACGTCTTGGATTTTTGAAGTGTTACAAGGGTGTAGTTTTTTTTTTAGGTTTTATGGTTCAGGGTTTAGCATTTGTGGTTTAAAATCTTGGTTTTGTATTTAATGTTTGGGTTTTTGTACTTTGGTGATAGGGATTTAGTTTTATGGTTTAGGGTTAGGGTTAGGGTTAGGGTTAGGGTTAGGGTTTGTTTTAGGTTTTTGGGTTTACAATTAAGGATTTGAGGTTTAATATCAATGGTTTAGTTTTTAATGTTTGGGTTTTGGTATTTTGGGCTTGGGGTTTATGTTTTTTGGTAGGGTTAGGGTTAGGGTTAGGATTAATGTTAGGGCTAGGGTTAGGGTTTAGGTTGTTTTTTAGGGTTTTTGAGTTTGGGGTTAAGGATTTGAATTTTAATATCAATGGTTTAGTGTTTAATATTAGTGTTTTGGTAATTTGGTCTTTGGGTTTATGGTTTATGGTTTAGGGTTAGGGTTAAGGATAGTGTTAGGGTTCAGGTTCGTATTACGAATAGGGTTAGGGTTAGGATTTAGGTCTTTTTTTAGGGTTTAGATTTTCGGCTTTAGGAATTTTGTTTAATATCTATGGTTTAGAGTTTAATGTTTTAATTTTGGAATTTTGGACTTGGGGTTTCGGGTTAATAGTTTACCTTTATGGTTAGGGTTTATGTTTTTATTAGGTTTTAGGTTTTTGGGTTTAGGATTTTTGCTTTAAAATCTATGGTTAGTTTTTAATATTTGGGTTTTTGTATTTTCGGCTTGGGGTTTCGGGTTAGGGTTAGAATGAGGTTTAGGGTTTAGTTTGTTTTTTTAGGTTTAGGGTTTCTGGTTTAGGATTTGAGGTTTTAAATCTATGGTTTAGTGTTTAATGTTTTAGTTTTCGTAATCTGGACTTAGGTTTTTTTTTGGACTTTTTTTTTGGACTTTGGATTTAGGGTTTAGGTTTTATGGTTAGGGTTAAGGATAGGGTTAGGGTTAGGGTTCATGTTAGGGATAGGGTTTGGGTTAGGTTTTAGTTTTTTTTTAGTTTTTAGGTTTAGGGGTTAAGGATTTTTTTTTAAATCAATGGTTTAGTGTTGAATGTTTGGGTTTTTGTATTTTGGGCTTAGGGTTAAGGGTTAATGGTTTAGGGTGAAGGTTTGGGTTAAGGTTAGGTTTTAGGTTTTTTTTAGGTTTTAGGGTTGGTTTAGGATTTGAGATTTAAAATCTATGGTTTAATTTTTAATGTTTCGGTTTACGTATTTTGTACTTAGTTTTTTTTTGGGACATTTTCCTGACTTAGGGTTAAGTGTTTAGGGTTTTGGGTTAGGGTTAGGGTGTAGGTTTTTTTTAGGTTTTATGGTTTAGGGTTTAGCATTTGAGTTTTAAAATCTATGGTTTAATATTTAATGTTTGGGTTTTGGTATTTTGGGCTTAGAGTTTTGGGTTTATGGTTTAGTGTTAGGGTTAAGGTTAGGGTTAGAGTAAGGGTTAGGGTTAGTTTTTTTTTTTTTTTTAGGTTTTTTCGTTTAGGGTTTAGGATTTGAAGTTTAATATCAATGGTTAGTGTTTAATGTTTGGGTTTATGTATTTTGGGCTTGGGGTTTATGCTTTATGGTAGAGTTAGGGTTAGGGTTAATGTTAGGGGTAGGGTTAAGGTTTAGGTTATTTTATAGGTTTTAGAGTTTGGGGTTAAGGATTTGAGTTGTACTATCTTTTGTTTAATGTTCAATGTTAGATTTTTGGTATTTTAGGCTTTGGGTTTAGGTTTTAGGGTTTAGAGTTAGGATTAAGGATAGGTTAAGGTTAGGATTCATGTTAGGAATGGGGTTTGTGTTAGGGTTTAGTTTTTTTTGTTAGATTTTAGGTTTTGGGGTTTAGGATTTTTGGTTTAAAATATATGGTTTAATGTTTAATGTTTGGGTTTTGTTATTTTGGGCTTTGGGTTTCAGGTTAATGGTTTAGGGTTAGGGTTTTGGGTTAGGGTTTAGGATGTTTTTAGGTTTTAGGGTTTGTTATTTAGAATTTGAGGTTTAAAATCTATGGTTTAGTGTTTAATATTTGGGTTTTTGTATTTTGTACTTAGAGTTTTTATTTTGGACTTCTTTTTGGACTTAGGGTCTAGGGTTAAGGGTTAGGGTCATGACTATGGTTAGGGTGTATTTTTTTTTTTTTAGGTTTTATGGTTCAGGTTTTAGCATTTGAGGTTTAAAATCTATGGTTTATTATTTAATGTGTGGGTTTTTGTATTTTGGACTTATAATTTTGGGTTTATCGTTTAGGGTTAATGTTAGGGTTAAGGTTAGGGTTAGGGTTAGGGTTAATATTTTGGGTGTTTTTAGGTTTTTGGTTTGAGTGTTTAGGATTTGAGATTTATTATCAATGATTTAGTGTTTAATGTTTGTGTTTCGGTATTTTGGGCTTGGGGTTTAGGATTTATGGTAGGGTTAGGGTTAATGTAAGGGTTAGGTTATGGTTTAGGTTGTTTTTAAGGATTTAGGATTTAGGGTTAAGGATTTGAGTTGTAATATCTACGATTTAGTGTTCAATATTAGGGTTTTGGTATTTTAGGCTTTTAGTTTATGGTTTATGGTTTAGGGTTAGGGTTAAGGATAGTGTTAGGGTTCAGGTTCGTATTACGAATAGGGTTAGGGTTTGGATTTAGGTCTTTTTTTAGGGTTTAGATTTTCGGCTTTAGGAATTTTGTTTAATATCTATGGTTTAGAGTTTAATGTTTGAATTTTGGAATTTTGGACTTGGGGTTTCGGGTTAATAGTTTACGGTTATGGTTAGGGTTTATGTTTTTATTAGGTTTTAGGTTTTTGGGTTTAGGATTTTTGCTTTAAAATCTATGGTTAGTTTTTAATATTTGGGTTTTTGTATTTTGGGCTTGGGGTTTCGGGTTAGGGTTAGAATGAGGTTTAGGGTTTAGTTTTTTTTTTTAGGTTTAAGGTTTCTGGTTTAGGATTTGAGGTTTTAAATCTATGGTTTAGTGTTTAATGTTTTAGTTTTTGTAATCTGGACTTTTTTTTTTTTGGACTTTGGATTTAGGGTTTAGGTTTTATGGTTAGGGTTAAGGATAGGGTTAGGGTTAGGGTTCATGTTAGGGATAGGGTTTGGGTTAGGTTTTAGTTTTTTGGTTTAGGGGTTAAGGATTTTTTTTAAATCAATGGTTTAGTGTTGAATGTTTGGGTTTTTGTATTTTGGGCTTAGGGTTAAGGTTTAATGGTTTAGGGTGAAAGTTTGGGTTAAGGTTAGGTTTTAGGTTTTTTTTAGGTATTAGGGTTGGTTTAGGATTTGAGGTTTAAAATCTATGGTTTAATTTTTAATGTTTCGGTTTACGTATTTTGTACTTAGGTTTTTTTATGGGACATTTTCCTGACTTAGGGTTAAGTGTTTAGGGTTTTGGGTTAGGGTTAGGGTGTAGGTTTTTTTTAGGTTTTATGGTTTAGGGTTTAGCATTTGAGTTTTAAAATCTATGGTTTAATATTTAATGTTTGGGTTTTGGTATTTTGGGCTTAGAGTTTTGGGTTTATGGTTTAGTTTTAGGGTTAAGGTTAGGGTTAGAGTAAGGGTTAGGGTTAGGTTTTTTTTTTTTAGGTTTTTTGGTTTAGGGTTTAGGATTTGAAGTTTAATATCAATGGTTAGTGTTTAATGTTTGGGTTTATGTATTTTGGGCTTGGGGTTTATGCTTTATGGTAGAGTAAGGGTTAGGGTTAATGTTAGGGGTAGGGTTAAGGTTTAGGTTATTTTATAGGTTTTAGAGTTTGGGGTTAAGGATTTGAGTTGTACTATCTTTTGTAGGCTTTGGGTTTAGGTTTTAGGGTTTAGAGTTAGGATTAAGGATAGGGTTAAGGTTAGGATTCATGTTAGGAATGGGGTTTGTGTTAGGGTTTAGTTTTTTTTTTTAGATTTTAGGTTTTGGGGTTTAGGATTTTTGGTTTAAAATATATGGTTTAATGTTTAATGTTTGGGTTTTGTTATTTTGGGCTTTGGGTTTCAGGTTAATGGTTTAGGGTTAGGGTTAGGGTTAGGGTTTAGGATTTTTTTAGGTTTTAGGGTTTGTTATTTAGAATTTGAGGTTTAAAATCTATGGTTTAGTGTTTAATATTTGGGTTTTTGTATTTTGGACTTAGTGTTTTTATTTTGGACTTAGGGTCTAGGGTTAAGGGTTAGGGTCAGGACTATGGTTAGGGTGTATTTTTTTTTTAGGTTTTATGGTTCAGGTTTTAGCATTTGAGGTTTAAAATCTATGGTTTATTATTTAATGTTTGGGTTTTGGTATTTTGGGCTTAGAATTTTAGGTTTATCGTTTAGGGTTAAGGTTAGGGTTAGGGTTAGGGTTAATATTTTGGGTGTTTTTAGGTTTTTGGTTTGAGTGTTTAGGATTTGAGATTTATTATCAATGATTTAGTGTTTAATGTTTGTGTTTTGGTATTTTGGGCTTGGGTTTAGGATTTATGGTAGGGTTAGGGTTAATGTTAGGGTTAGGTTAGGGTTTAGTTGTTTTTAAGGATTTAGGGTTTGGGGTTAAGGATTTGAGTTGTAATATCTACGGTTTAGTGTTCAATATTAGGGTTTTGGTATTTTGGGCTTTTAGTTTATGGTTTAGGGTTTAGGGTTAGGGTTAAGGATAGGGTTAGGGTTTGTGTTCGTGTTAGAGATAAGGTTAGGGTTAGAGTCTAAGTTTTTTTTTTATGTTTTAGGTTTTGGGGTTTAGAATTTTTGGTTTAATATCTATGGTTTAGTGTTTAATATTTGTGTTTTGGTATTTTGGGATTGGGTTTTCACGTTAATTGTTTAGGGTTAGGGTTAAGATTTACGTTTTTTTTAGGTTTTAAGGTTTTTGGTTTAGGATTTGAGGTTTAAAATCTATGTTTTAGTGTTTAATGTTTGTTTTTTTGTATTTTGGACTTGGGTTTTTTCTAATTTGTTTTTTTGGACTTAGCGTTTTGCGTTTAAGGGTTAGGGTTAGGGTTAGGGTTAGGGTGTAGGTTTTTTTGGGTTTTATGGTTCAGGGTTTAGCATTTGAGGTTTAAAATCTATGGTTTAGTATTTAATTTTTGGGTTTTGGTATTTTGGGCTTATCGTTTTGGGTTAATGGTTTAGGGTTAGGGTTAGGGTTAAGGTTATGGTTAGGGTTTGGGTTATGGTTAGGGTTAGAGTGTAGGTTTTTTTAGGTTTTAGTGTTTATGGTTTAGGATTTGAGGTTAAAATTTATGGTTTATTGTTTAATGTTTGGATTTTTGTATTTGGACTAAGGGTTTTTTGGGGACCTTTTTTGGGACTTAAGGTTTAGGGTTTAGGGTTTAGGGTTAGGGTTAGGGTTAGTATTAGGGTTAGGGTGTGGTTTTTTTTAGGTTTCGTGGTTCAGGGTTTAGCATTTGAGGTTTAATATCTATGGTTTAGTATTTAATGTTTGGGTTTTGGTATTTTGGGCTTAGGATTTTGGGTTTAGAGTTTAGGGTTAGGGTTAGGGTTAAGGTTAGGGTTAAGGTTAGGATTAGTTTTTTTTTTTAGGTTTTTGGGTTTAGGATTTAGGATTTGAGGTTTAATATCAACGGTTCAGTGTTTAATGTTTGAATTTTTGTATTTTGGGCTTAGGTTTTAGGGTTTATTGTAGAGTGAGAGTTAGGGTTAATGTTAGGGCTAGGGTTAGGGTTTAGATTGTGTTTTAGGCTTTATGGTTTTAGATTAAGGATTTGAGCTGTAATATCTATGGTTTAGTGTTTAATGTTAGGGTTTTGGTATTTTGATCTTTTCATTTAGGGTGTAAGGTTTAGTGTTAGGTTTAAGGATAGGGTTAGGGTTCGTGTTAGTTATAGGATTAGGGTTAGGGTTTAGTTTTTTTTTAAGATTTAGATTTTTTTTAACATTTAGGTTTTGGGGTTTAGGATTTTTGGTTTAAAATCTATGGTTTTGCATTTGATATTCGGGTTTCAGTATTTCGAGCTTAGGGTTTTGGGTTAATTGTTTAGGGTTAGGGTTAGGGTTAAGGTTGGGGTTAGCTTTAGGGTTTGGGTTAGGGTTAGAGTTAGGTTTATAATTTTTTTAGGTTTTAGGGTTTGTAGTTTAGGATTTGAGGTTTAAAATCTATGGTTTAGTGTTTAATATTTGGGTTTTCGTATTTTGGACTTAAGGTTATTATGGAGTTATGGTTTAGGGTTTAAGTTTTAGGGTTAGGGTTAGGTTAGGGATAGGGTTAGGGCTTAGGGTTAAGGTTAGGGTTAGGGTTAGGGTTAGGGTTTATGTTTTTTTTAGGTTTCAGGGTTTGTGGTTTATGATTTGAGGTTTAAAATCTATGGTTTAGTGTTTAATGTTTGGGTTTTCTTATTTTGGACTTAGGTTTTTTTTTTTAGACTTAGGGCTTAGGGTTTAGGATTAAGGGTTAGGGTTGGTTAGGGTTTAGGGTTAGGGTTCTAGTTCTTTTAGGTTTTTTGTTATAGGGTGTAGGATATGAGATTTAATATCAATGGTTTAGTGTTTAATGTTTGGTTTTTGATATTTTGGGCTTGGGGTTTAGGGCTTATGGTAGGTTTATGGTTAGGGTTTAGGTATTTTTTTAGGTTTTAGGATTTGGGGTTAAAATTTTGAATTGTAATATCTTTTGTGTAGTGTTTAATGTTAGAGTTTTGGTATTTTCGGCTTTGGGTTTAGGATTTAGGGTTTAGGGTTAGGGTTAGGATTCTTTCTAGGGATAGGGATAGGGTTAGGGTTTAGGTTTTTTTAGGTTTTAGGTTTTGGGGTTTAGGATTTTTTGTTTAAAATCAATGTTTTAGTGTTTAATGTTTGGGTTTTGGTATTTTGGGTTTGGGTTTCGGGTTATTGGTTTAGAGTTAAGGATAGAGTTAAGGTTAGGGTTAAGGTTTGGGTTAGGGTTAGGATTTAGTTTTTTTCTATGTTTTAGGGTTTGTGGTTTAGAATTTGAGGTTTAAAATCTATGGTTTTGTGTTTAATGTTTGAGTTTTCATATTTTGGACTTAGGGTTTTTTTGGACTTTTTTTTGGATTTAAGGTTTAGGATTTAAGGTTTAGGTTTAGGGTTAGGGTTAGGATTAGGATTAGGGTGTAGTGTTTTTTAAGTATTTATGGTTCAAGGTTTAGCATTCAAGGTTTAAAATCTATGGTTTAGTATTTAATGCTTGGGTTTTGGTATTTTGGACTTAGGGTTTTGGGTTAATGGTTTAGTGTTAAAGTTAGGGTTAAGGTTAGGTTTATGGTATGGGTTATGGTTAGGATTAGAGTTTATGTTTTTTTAGGTTTTATGGTTTGTGGTTTAGGATTTGAGGTTTAAAATGTATGGTTTATTGTTTAATGCTTGGTTTTTTCTATTTTGGACTAAGGTTTATTTTTGGGACTTTTTTTGGACTTGTGGTTTTGGGTTTAGGGTTTAGGGTTAGGGTTAGGGTTATGTTTAGGGTTAGGGTGTATTTTTTGATTTTTGGTTTTCTGGTTCAGGGTTTAACATTTGAGGCTTAATATCTATGGTTTAGTATTTAATGTTTGGGTTTTGATATTTTGGGCTTAGGGTTAAGTGTTTATGGTTTAGGGTTAGTGTTAGGGTTAGGGTTTTGTTTTTTTTTAGGTTTTTGGGTTTAGGGTTTAGGAATTGAGGTTTAATATCAATGAATTAGTGTTTAATGTTTGGGATTTGGTATTTTCGGCTTGCAGCTTATGGTTAATGGTAGGGTGAGGGTTAGGGTTAATGTTAGGGCTAGGGTTAATGGTAGGGTTAGGGTTAGGGTTAATGTTTGAACTAGGTTTTTTTTTTGGACTTCTTTTTTTGTACTTAGGATTTAGTGTTTAGTGTTTAGTGTTAGGGTTAGGATCAGGGTTAGGGTGTAGGTTTTTTAGGTTTTATGGTTCAGGGTTGTCACATCCGGGGAGTACCCCCTAGAAGTAACGTGGCGTACTTGACCTCTCGGAGGTCTTATACAATCCCATAGTTATCATTCATCGCATTGTCTTAGTAAATTTAGCGGAAAATTTAAAACTTTTTATAGCACATCATATGTTAGAAACATCACTTCATATATATATAAAACATAAGTCATAATACATATTTAGGCCTTCAGTCTCTTTGCCATCATAGACTCAACAACATTCGAGTACATTAGGGACACGACCCTTAAAACATAAGACATAAGTATTAATTTATACACTTTACAGTAAACCATAAGTAGGGAATCCTTGGAATTTAAGGACCCCTTTTCCTTGAGCTTGGGAATAACATATAAAGCTCCTCAATTATATAGACATCCTTTAAGCATCCACAACCACAGTTTGTGTAAAACCTGGAGAAGAATGGAGTTAGTAAAAGAATGCACTAAGTATGGCAACCATGCAAAAACATGCATTTAAAACGGACGTTTTCTTGAAATCATACTTCATGCCTTTTTGAGTAAATCTTCATAAAACCTTTATACAATAGAACTAAAATCATCCTCATACTTCATATAGACATATTAAAAATCCAAACATTATATAAAATCACATATATAATTTAAGCCACATTTGGGGTCACTTTACAGTGAGCTCCCTTCACATTACAGTGAATCCTTTTCTTTAAACACATCAACCTCCTAAGTAACTGTAACGACCTGCTTAGTCGTTTTGAGCAGCAGATTTTATTTCTGGAAAACTGTCTGAGACGACGTATCCAACGACGGACCGTCATGGGCACGACGGACTGTCGAGGGTGTCTCGTTCCAAACACTTGGAATTCTTATATTTGAGTGCTGAAATCGACTCTCTGAACTCTGTGACGGACCTGCAGGACGGACCGTCAAAGACATGACGGACCGTTGTGAGGTTCCGTTTCAAAACACTTCAACTATTGAGAATTGGGTACTGAGAGCAATTCTCTGAAGTCTGTGACGGACCTGCAGGACGGACCGTCACAGACATGACGGACCATTGTGAGGTTCCGTTTTAAAACACTTCAACTCTTGAGAATTGGGTACTGAGAGCAATTCTCTGTCCGTCGTGACGGAAGTGCAGGACGGACCGTCGTAGGCACGACGGACCGTCACAGGTTGCGTAATCCCAGTCTGGGTCAAATTTCTGGGTAAGTTTTAAAGGGGAGTTTTGGACTTTTCTTGCTATAATTATAAATTTTAGTGGGTCAATGTTAAAAAGTCAAATCCTTGGGGGTGTAAAGGAGATGACCTTGAGTTACTTAGTGGGTGGTTTCCTCATCTTTTATACCTAATTATATGCTAAATTAGGGAAAAGAGAAAGAGTTTGGAAGAAGAAAAAATAGAGAGAACAAGGAGAAGAGAGGAACGATCTATAGAGAGAGACAACCAAGAGGAAACAAGAAGCTTGAGAGATTGCTTGCTTGATCAAGAATCCTTGGTGAAGGTAGGTTATGGTTTGATACTATTCGTAGTAAACTCTTAATAGTGAATGATATGTATTGGTAGTATTGTAAACCCTTCTATATGCTTAATCTTATGCTTGCATGAATGTGATTATGTGATTGTTGATTAAAATAAGGCTTAAATAAGCCCTTTGAATCCAAAATTCTTGAAAAGGAAACCCTAATTCACCTTGTTATTGATGAGCCTGTGTATCAAAGGAAGGCGGGCTTGATGAATTGATAGAATGATTGTTAGAAGTGGATGTCGGAGAAGTTGGTCATTGTTTCGAACCTACATAGTACTTAGTGGATTTGGTGGTCACGAACCGACACGTAGAATTAGGGGCTCGGAGTTGTCACGTTCTGACACCATCGTATTAGTGGGATCGGTGGTCGTCACGAACCGACACGTAGAATTATGGGGGTGTGGGATCGGAGTGAGTGTCACGTTCCGACACATAGTATTAGTGGGTCGGGTGTCACGAACCGACACATAGAATTAGGGGATCGGAGTGTCACGTTCCGACACATAG
>JABWTJ010001133.1:0-28787 GCA_016801875.1 Solanum sitiens
TTTCTTTTCCTTTTCCCAAACATTTTAGGTTCGGGTCGTTGAATCTTGCTCCGAATCGCTGGAAAGGAAGACTTAGATCTCTAACCATCCAAGTGGTAGGTCCTCATTCTCCCGAGGGCGTTGCCGACATCTTACTCTTATGTTACTTAGTTACTATAATTCTGTATTGACTCTATTACTCATTTGAGACGATGTCGTATGTAGCCTATATGTGGCTTTTTGTATTGATGTAGGGCTATGCCCAAGATTTATGGTCTTTGATAGATGGTTTATGAGATAAGACGGCTTTTTATGACTATTATTCTTTACTATATAAATGGGTGAGATAAAAGTAGAAGACTATGTAATCTTCGTATATGAACAAGTCTATGTATACTTGATATAAATATGATTATGTGTATGTAGAGGTCTATGTAAACCTCCGAGTAGTTATAGATAAAAAGTTTTAAATTCCTATTCATTTTAATCAATGAATGCTATGACGAGGCTAAGAGGCTTGTCTTAGTCCTCAAAGAGGACGACGACGCCGGTTACATCTAGGGGGTAAACCCGGATGTGACAAACTTGGTATCAGAGCATGAGGTTGAATATCCTTGATGTTAACGTCTCTCTCAACCACGTTATGTAGGTTTGTATTCATAATTGTGAAGCGCGCCACACTTATGAATAGGAACTTATTTGATGCTTAGAAATCACTCTCATTGTTGGAAATCCATATCGTGCCTCTAGAATGTACATTGTAAATGTATTTGTCTAAACCTTGTTTTTTGGTTATAGGAGATGAATACTAGAAGGAATGCAGCTAGAAGACTTGAGAAGGAGATTGCTGCTGCGGGAATCCCTCCCCGTGATGATCCAATTCCTCCTCTTGAAGAGATTGCTATTGATGATCAGGCTCCCGTTGACCCTCCACCTATGACAGAGGCTCAGATGAGGGCTATTCTTGCTCAAATGGCTCAAGCCATGACTACTCAAACTCAAGCCGCAATGGTTCAAGCCCAAGCCATGACTGCCCAAGCTAATAGAGATATGGCAGCTAGAGTTCATGAGCAAACTATGGCTTCCCGACTTAGTGACTTCACCCTCATTTTGCGTTCAGGAGGAATTCCTGGTAAATCCTCCGGAAAAACATCTTGAAACTCATTCACTATGGACACAGAGTCTATGGAAGAAACCTCATGCTCTAAGTCATTGACTCTGACTAAGTGGTATAAATACCCCTTAGATAACATCCTATTGGCTTTAAGATTGGAAACTATTTGGCTTGTTGGATTTGAAGCACACCCTTCCCATTCCAGCTCTAACTCATTTGGAAACTGAAAACTTACTACCCTATTTCGACAGTCTTTGGTAGCATAACACTTATGGAGCCAATCCATACCCAAAATTATATCAAAATCAAGCATGGTTAATTCCATTAGGTCAGCATAGGTGACTCTATCAAGAACATTAATTGGGCAATATTTATACACTCTTTCATCTCTAATGATGTCTCCTATGGGAGTGCTAACTAGAAAAGGGTCATGCAAGATATCAGGAAGCAAGTCAAATTTACTAGCTATTCAAGGAGTAACAAATGACAAAGTGGATCCTGGATCTAACAATGCATACACAGGAAAAGAGAAGACCTGCAACATACCAGTGACCACATCAGGTGACTTCTCCTGCTCCTCTCTACCTTTCAAAGCATAGAATTTGTTCCTCTTGGGAGGCTCGGCTACAACAGTAGGATTAGGATGAGGCTGAGTATCTTTCTTGGCCTGATTCCTCGCATGTAGGCAGTCCCTGATCACATGCTTACTCTTTCCGCACCCATAGCAGGCATTAGTACCTACCAGGCACTAACCTCCATGCAAACAGCCACACTTACCACACGACTTGTTGTTACGCTGGGCATTTCTATCACTGCCCTTCTTGGGGCCAGACTTGTCCCTTTTGGCATTATAGTTCCTGGAAGGAGTAGGATTACCTGAGTGTTGGTGACTCTTTTTGAACTTGGGCCTATTCTGAACTCCAAACGAACTCCTACCAGTGATAGAACCAGCCTGATCCGAGGTCCTAGGCTTCTTGCCTTCTTGGCCTCTCTTTCTCCGCGACTCTCCTCCACCTATTGTGCATGTACCATCAACCTACCAAGGCCCATGTTATAATGCAACATGGATGCCCGACAATCCTCCTCCAGATCATCCGATACACCAGTCACAAACTTGCTCATCTCATCCCTGCTATTGGACACAAGGGAAGAACCATATTTGGAAAGCTTAACAAATTTCAAGGAGTATTCCTTGACTGACATACCTCCCTATCGTAGGTTGATGAACTCCTCATCCTTAGCCTTTATCTGCTCTGTGGGAAAGAATCTCTCCACGAATGCAGTCTTGAGAATGTCCCAAGTGATGGGGACTTCTCCTGGTTCTCGGCCATCTGCCCACATTTTGTAACACACCTGAGCCACATCTTTGAGTTGATATGCAGCCAACTCAACCTTCTCCTTTTCATTAACACCCATGGCACAGAGAATTTTGTAGACCTCATCCACAAACTCCTGTGGATCCTCATTAGTTCTGGACCCGAAGTAGACTGGAGGATTCATTCTGGTGAAATCCCTGAGTCTTTTAGCCATGGAACTAGTATGTGGATTCTCCCAGGGAGCACCCTCTCTAGTTGCCTGGGCTGTGATAGTCTGTGCCTGAGTAGTGATGGCTTGGGCCATTTGAACCAGTGCTGCTCTCACTTCTCCATCCGTCAACGCAGCTGGGTTGAAAGGCACTTGCACTCCAGCAACTGGGGCTTGAGGAGGAGCTTGGTTTCCCCCAGCAGTTGCTTCTCCAACTCTCCTGCCTGTGTTTCTTTTGGTGTTCATCTTTCTACACGCACACACAAGAAGGAAGTTAGATGCTAGAAAGACACAAATGTCAAAACTCTACACAACACGATAAAGAGTAGAAGAAAAGAATATTCTTAACATCACTAAGTCTCTAAGTCATGGGTGTGGTGCACTTCACAACCATAAGCTAGAAACTACGCAATGTGGTTGTTTTGAGCCTTAGTTCCTAAATAATTTAATCTCATGCTCTGATACCAAGTTTGTCACACCCGGATTCTGTAACCCAAACGCAACAGGCGTCGTTAACCTCTCAGAGGTCTCAGAAAAGCCTCTTCTTAGCTTTCATCACAATCATAAAGTTAAATTTGCGGAAAATTTAAATTTTTTTAAAACTTAATGAAGTATACTTACACTTCATATAATTACTGCATAAGAGTGATACACTACATAGCTCAAACTAAACAACCATCTATAATAGATTAAATAATTGAAAAGAAAGAAATCAATATATCATAATAGTCTGTCAAACGGCCTTAATACAAAGCTCAGAATAAATGTCTAAAATGAAACGCTAGGGACAACATCCACTAGCTATGTCTAATATACTTAAGCTAGAAGTAAAGCGTAGCATCCTCGAATTCAAGAGGACCTACCAAAAGTGTGGAGATCGCTAATCCAAATTGCTTCAACGAGTCTTCAACCTTCTCTCTGACCTGCGCCTATAAAAATAGTAATAGTATAGGGGTTAGTACACACTTGTACTAAGTATGGGTGTATGCACATAAACACATAAGGACTATGCATGATCAAGGAAAGCTCTTCCTATAGCAACATGCCGTTTCTGGAAAGTGAAGTCACTATACTTTCCTAATTCGTTATTTAGGATTTATGCTATGAATATGAAATGTTTTAATGTATTTAAAGCACACAACTCATTATCTATATGAACATAAGACCTTAGAACCATGAACATAACTTTAGAACAACTCGAACGAAAATTTATAACTTTGCTCCCTCTTAAGCCTTGAGCTCTCTTTCCAGACTTAGTTTATTTTTCAGTCTTTTTTTCTTTTTGTTTTGTTGTTCAATGATCTCCTTTAATACTATGTCTTACTTACAAGTGCAATGATTCATTATAGTCCCATACCTACAATGAATCAAGTAAGTAATCCAAGAGACTAAGGAAATGATTTGAGTACAATTGACATGAAATCTTTATAAGCCAATCTTTATTGGTTATGCCTATTATTTGATCATTTGCATAATATAAGAAGTCATTATAAGCCAATCTTTATAGGTGATTGCCATTATTTGATCATTTTGGATAATATAACGTTGTTGGGGCATATATTTGTATATTTGGCTATGCCCATTATTTGATCATTGGCATGGTATAAAGATTGTTTGCTATGCCCATAACTGTTAAAAACTTCATTCTTATCAAACACTGATGATTGATATTCTTATGCTCTTGCTTTCTTAGTTCACTTTGAACTCACATTTCTTCTTCTTTCTTTCTTACTTTCTTAATGAAATCTTTAGCATTAAGATCATGTGAGCTAACATGAAATACAATGTCTTCTCCACACCGAAAAGAGGTGGTTCACAAGTCAAAGTGAACCTAGATCATGTGAGTTAACATGAAATCCAGTGTCTGCCCCATACTGAAAAGGGGTGGTTCACCGGCTAAAGTGAAACCAAGTCCAGTGTCTTCCCCACAATGAAAAGAGGAGGTTCACGGCTAAAGTGAAACCGAATACTTTCTTGAGCATTTAACTCACATAGATCATGTGAGCTAAACATGAAATCCAGTGTCTGTCCCACACTGAAAATGGGTGGTTCATCTGCCACAGTGAATCTGAATACTAACTAGCTCTCTTAGGTGGAATCCACTCCTAGTTCCTATGCTGGCAACATAGTTCAAAGACTAGAAAATTTTGGAGACTACTTATACACCTTGGTGGTAGCCTCATCTCATGAGACTTATATGTGCTTGCACAAGCTCATTTCTAATCTATCGGTGCTTTGCTCAATTTCTTATACTTTATAACTTTTAGAGTTGTCTCATACATTATGGAAGCTTACTTCTAATATGAGGTATGGTTAACTCAATAGATGACTTGTCATCCCTTTCTTTACTTGATGAATGTGAACTTAAACCTTAACATTATCATTATAGTGTTAATGAGACTTGTCTCACGATTTCTAACACCCTCTTATGTGAGTATCTTTAACATTATCGTTTAGGTGAAAGTGAGGCTTGTCTTACTTCCTTTAACACCCCATTCTGGTCAATTTCATAACTCATAAGCTTTGAGTTATGTCATTACTCACCTTATCTTGCTCAATGTCATTTGGTAGCCTTATAACATTCTTTATGAAAGTTATAAACTTATTCAATGTACTATTATATTCATAGTTCATTTGGATAGGATATGTAAGGACTTGTCCCAATGATTGGCATACCCTTGGTTATGAATTCATTGAGTTACATTGGTCATGCTTAATTTTGTATAACTTAGTCATTAGCCAATTTTATATCATATTTTGGAAATAACATTGTAAGCCAATTCTATTAAACATTTTGGACAATATATTGCTAGCCAAGTTATTGTCATGAACCAAACTTTCACTAAAAAAATTGTCATTATGTTATCACTAGCTAAGTCTATTAACTTCATGTATATACTATAGTGATGTCAGCATTTCAAGTAAGTTAACTTTTAACAGTAAACTAAACTTCATAAACGACTCATATCAAATTTCATCTTCTCGAACACAATTAGGCATTACAACATTCTTTGTCTCATGTAAATACTACTCTAATCATACGGATCTAACTTATAGGTCTCATTCGACTTTATCAAACCAAGAAACCTACACATAATGATCATTAAGCACGACATACCAACAACATGATCGAGATTTACATTATACATTCACTAGAATTGCAAATAAGGATAAACTAGGGAGAGGAACATTCGTTTCATTGGGAACAATCCTAGTTTCGATTTCTTGAGTTCAAACGTTTGAAAAGCCTCTTGGGGAAAGGAATACAAGAAAGAAAACCCATACCTTATTGTAGAATTGAATCTACGAATATCACCTTGAATTTGCACGAAAAATCTTAAAGAATAGCCTTGAAATCGCCTAAGAGAACTCGAGAGTATTTTCTATTTTTTCTTGCATTTTGCTTACTGTTTTCAGTCGTGAGTTTCTAGTGGTTGAACTTGAGTCTAAGTCTTAGGAACTGATATTGACTAATTCAACTTAGGATAATTAAGTTAAATCAATTAGCTAATTACCAAAACGCCCTCCTAAATTGACTAAATATAGGAAAGCCTTTGACTTAGCCAAATTTGAAAATTAGTTAAGGGTTCGAACTTGATTTTGAATTTAATGTAATTACTTAAGTTGCTAATTTAATTAATTAAGCAACCTAGTGAAATTACTAAAATACACCTAAGTCACTAGGAACATAACCAACCCTTTTGGACCATCCTAGGTTAGGTACTAGGATGTTTCCTGAGTTAGTTACTAGGCTAGTGTCACTCGGTTAGATCTTAGGTTGTCAGGTGCACTAGTTAGTTTATTTTTGTTTGTCCTAGGTTAGTTAGCTAGTTAGGTCAGTTAGTTAGAGCCTAGAGTTTGTTAGGAAGCTAGGCCCCACATGGTTTTACCCGTGCGCGCCTGCCCCTAACCGCCCTAACAGAATTCGGTTGGGCTTGTCTATTGTCTCTTGGCCGATTAGCATATGTGCTTGCACATATGTTGCTGCTTATTTCTTGTCCAAGGACCCTCACTATGTCCTTGGGCACTGCTTAATCTACATGATCATTTTAAATGATCATGTGCTATGGTACCTAGGATTGACACTTGGATGCCTCGTACCGTGCACAACTAAGAAATTAATATTTTAGCTTAGGGTCTTCATTGCAGGTACAAATCCTAAACAAGCTTGGATTGGAGTTTTAATATCAAAGTATATCTTAATACATAGAAATTGGCTAACACCCTTAAGCCAATATTCTCTAACATGCCCCATATTACTCAATATTAGGCATTGGGATGCTATGTACCCCAATAAATATTCATAAAACCTAATAGGTTCTTCACTAGACAAGTACATTTTCTGGAATGTTTCAAAACTAGACCTAACCATCAAGATATATCATAATTAAGTTAGAATAAATGTTCATCTATTCATAATATTGAAAAGAAATCATAAACAAATCAATTCATAACATAAATTTCGTATTGGATGAAAACCCACTTGAAACCACAACTTTTGAAATCAATTTGATGGAACCCTTTGAGGAAAGAGGTCTTAAAGGTTAATTAGATACCATACCTTACTAATTGATGAATATTTATGGAAGAAATTAACCCTTTTCATCCCTTAAACTCTCCCCTAGCTTGGTCTTTAATGGTGTTTTCCAGTAGAAAGAGAAAGAAGTGAGAAGGAAGAGAGTTTTGTTTTGTGAGTTCTGATGTCTAATGGGGTTGGGTTCTTTATATGGTGGTTAATTAACTTAATTAGACTTCCCTAATCCCCTAACTAATGACATAACCCCTTAATTAATAATTAGGACTTAGTGAAAATGTTCAGAAAATTGGACCCTCACAGACGAGACCTCGACCAATGGTCCGTCTATGAGTCGACAGTTCCTACCCCCTTCCGCGCTGCACATCCGTGGTTTTGGTCATAGACTGTGAAAAAGAGGTCCTTCAAGGAATTGTCTAAGTTTTGGTCAACGTATTGCATCGATGCCCCATCGATCCACACACGTTCTGTCGTTCCCGTTCGCGGGTGAACACATCCCAGGCAGCCTTGACCCCAAAATGCAAGGGTCCTCCTCAAGGGACCTTGGTTGGTCGTTGGGGAGTCCTACCCAGACTTTTTGACTATGAATCAACTTAAACACATGTTATACACCCTTCCACCAATTTTCATCATTTTCTGACTTCTAAAAGCTAGTCAAATAGGGTAAGGCACACTAGTACCTCCTTGAACTAGTTTCCAGACGTCATGGACGTTCTTGGACATTTTGGTTTCTAGACTTCCTAAATGAGTTATATTCATTAGAATGGACCTTAAAGGAGTGTATAGATTTTAGGACACTTATGTTAGGCTCTAGAACACGTCTTGGATTTTCGAAATGTTACAGATGCCTTTTAAAGTATTTAAGTGTCATTCGAGGACGAATGTTCCCAAGTGGGGGTATTGTTACGCCCTAAAAGTGAAATAGGTAAAACTAGAGCTTCACATGTGTTTCGTATGTTAATAATGTATTAATATAATATATTTTAGCATTAGAAGTCAGTTCGTAATGTTTGGGAGCATTTGGAAGTAGAACGCCCAAGACGTCCGAAAACTAGTCGAAGTTGAACTAGTGTGTCGTAGTGTTTTGTAGTGAAGTTTCGGGGGATGGTTTGAGAGTGAAATTAAGTGTCAATGGTTCATATGCGTGGAGGGATGTACCAAGTGTCAAAATGTTAGAGTACGACTCCTTGGGGACCACCTGAAAGGCCCCCAAAGAGGACCCAAATATGGGTCAAGATGCTGCCCAAGGCAGCGTGCAGGGGCAGGATCTGAAGCCCCACCTCATGACGCGCCCTTGACAGGAGGTCTACTGCCTCAAAAAAAATTTTGAGGCAAAAAACTGGAGCTTGCCTCGCGACGCGCAGCCAAGTCCCAGATTTGGTCGCGACGTTTTTAAGTCAAATTTCAAGTTAGAAAAGGGTCTAAATGGTGTGGGGGTCTTTTGCGAACTTTTGGGATCATTTGTGGACTGATTTAGGTCATTTTAGACCTAATTTCACCCATCATTTCCAACCCTAAAAATCGAATCAAATTTCTCTAAAAGCTTTCTCTCCAAAAAAAAAACCTTCATTGAAGAAGCTTCAAGCTCCAAGGAGAGGACCAAGTTCTTCACGTTTTCTTCACCAAATTTTCGTGGGTTTCTTCTATTTAAGGTATGGTATTTCATCCTTGACTCTTCTTTCATTCAAGAGCCACTTCAAAGAAATTTCAAAAATTATTTCAAACTTCAAACTTCATTATTCATTGACTCTAAATATGGGTCTTAGCATGAACATGTTTTATTGATTAAAATGAGTTGTTCTTAGCTTTAAATGATTATTTTAATGTGAAAACCCCAATGGAATCATGTCTATTTCTTTTATCAACTTTTGACTTATGAATTGGGTTCTATGAGCATGACTAGATAATGTTAAAGTTATTGATTGAGTTTTAGCTGCTGCCCTTAAGGCTATTTTATTATGGATTATGGTTTAAATTGTGAATAGGTAGTAAAGGCTTGGATGAAGGGTAAGTTGTTCTATCTTGGTTAAGTTTTGTTGAAATGTTGTTGAGTGCTATGGTCCACCTTTGGTGGTAGTGTTTACTTGAATTATATGAAGTTATATGAGTATTGTAAGAATGGACTTGAAGGCGTGATATGTGAAGTGAAGTGATAATTTTGATATGTATATGTATGGTATGTGTTGGAAAGTGTATATGAATGTCTTGAAGGGTTTATGTCTAAATGAAGTATGCATTTGATATGTGAAGTATGATAATATGTGACTTGTGATAAATGTGAGTTGAGCATGTCTAGAAGTCAATGTTATGAATAATGGTCATTATGTGAAAGGTGTGCTCAGACACACTTGAATGCATGAATGAAGATAATGAATGAAAATGGGGGATTGTAGGGTAGACACTCTTCGTGAGTAGCGATGAAGTGTCTAGACCATCCCTACTTTTCCTACTCTTCGTGAGTAGAGATGAAGTGTTCAGTAGCAACCTCACTATTCCCAATGAGCTTACCAAAATAGGTTGGAGGTTGGATACCCTTCGTGAGTTGAGATGGGGTGCTCAATAGTTATTTTCTAACCTATAGTCAATAAATGTTTAAAACTCCGTGGGGGAGTTATGCTTAGCACCGAGAGGATTTGAAGAAGGGGTGGGTACACTTCGTGAGTAGAGATGTTATATCCAATGTACCTTTTGAGATGGGTGCTCCTCGTGAGTATAGAGTGAGTTACTTAGTAGCAATTTCCTTATCCCTTAACTATGCACCCGCGTAGGTGTAGCTATTGGACAACCCATGTAAAGGCTAAATAATATGACCCTACCCTAGGCAAGTAGGGATCCCTCATCCGATAAGGGTAGTACCGAGATTCCATGTCAAGCTCTCATGGTCTATGTCAGTTAAATCTAGCCCCCACAAATGTATGCAAATGAACTAAGTCTTCTTAAGGGTGTACTACTTAGGGTAGGTGGTGGAATGGGACATTACCTATCCATTGCACAAGTAGACATTTGGAGGGAGTCTTGGTGTGTCCTTATATGAAAAATATGAATGGGTCATGATATGATGTAAGTGAAAGTAATTTGACTTTATGTCTAATGTTAAGAAAGCATGTTAAAGGTATGTCTTGTATGATTAAACTTATGAACGACGAATGTAGTCTATCTAATCTCATCGAATCCTCAAGGAGCACATGGTGGGGGTAGTAGTATGGGATGCTACTCTCACATTTTGAACTTTGTGTGACTTGTAAGTCCACTTGAGAGGGGTACTTATGTAAAGTTCTTAAATGCAAGTATGTTCCTTTAGTGTCTTTAGTATGGAATGTTGATTTGTAAATGAAATGAAGTAAGCCTATCCCTAGTAGTCTTAAGGATCTCTTGAGTAGGTATTGAGGAGGTTTTATGGGCGATCTCCTTATGTCTTACTTAGGTGAGCCTTTGGACAACTTAGGATAAGAGTAGTTCATGTGTAATTTTGGGTTCACTTTAAGTATGTTTTTATGTTGAGAAAAATTGATGTTTTGCCTTATATGCTAAATGATGTCTTCCGACTTAATTCATGAAATATTTTATCGAAATAGCATGACTTGTATGTTTCAACTAAGTTGTCCCTTTTTTGCATGTTTTTGCGTATGCCATACTTAGTACAATGTCTTGTACTAAACCCATACTTTTCTATACTTTATAAGTATAGTTTGGAGCCGAGTTGAAGGGTAGAAGGCAAGCTTGGGAATCGAATCTCTCAAGACTAAGTATGTCCTCATATATTTGGTGAATTCGCCCGGGAATTGAGAGAATTAAATTTTACTAAAATAGTTTCATTAGCTCCCGAGGTATTATAAAATGAAATTGTGATCTGTTTCGAGTGGGTCCTTTGCTTTTGGAAGACCCAATCACATAATTTCATTATCTCCCCTCTAAGCCTTCTATTTCACTTCTATTTCATCTGCTGAGGCCATAGTCTTTGCTTCTTTAGTTTCTTCTTTTAAGACTTGTTAAGACTTGTTATGTATTTCTTTCAATGTAAAGGGCCGTGTCCCTAAGATATTTATGTCGTGTCTTTAAGTTGGCTTGTGACGATGAGACTATCCTTAGTATTTATAAAAGAAATTTCTTATTATTATTGGTGTGAAGAGTTTTAAATTTCCACACTACTTTTCATGTCTTAAGTAATGAATGATAGCAAAGAGGGTAGTACAAGACCTTCAAAAGTTCAAGTACGCCTTGTTTCGACCTAAGGGTTGCCCTAACTTCTAGGGTGTACTTGCGGGTCATAACAAATGTTTATATGAAGAGTCAATGCATACTCCATAAGCAAGAAGTCTATGTAAACTTCATATATAATAAGTGAGAAGTCTAAGTATACTTCCTATGTAATAGATTTGAATTTTCTGCATTTTCTCTACCTATGATATTCCATGATGTATGCTAAGGGCTAGTCTAAGACCTCTTCGACTACGAGGACGCCAGTTACATTCACGGGGTGCTTGTCACATACGGGAATATCCCCTAGACGTAACCGGTGTCGTCGTCCTCTTTGAGGACTAAGACTAGCCACTTAGCTTACATCATTACACTCATAGGTAAACTTTAGCGGAAAATTTAAAACTTTTCATTACATCTAATTGGAGGTTTACATAGACCTCTACACACACACACACACACACACACACACACATATATATATATATATATATATATATATATATATATATATATATATATATATATATATATATATATATATATATATATATATATATATATCGAGTATACATAGACCCTTTGTATAGGAAGATTACTTAGTCTTCTACTTTTATTGCACATAGATATATAAAATATGACATAGTCTCAAAATAGTCGTCTCATCTCATAACCATCTAACAATATTATATCAAATTGGGCCTAGCCCATACATCAATACAACAAGACCACATATAGGTCATAAAATGTTTAGTACTCAAATGAAAGGAAAGAAACATAAGAGTATTAATAATAAAACAACTTCATAGCTTGATATCGGCATTGCCCTCGGAAAATGAGGACCTACCCGACTTGGATGATCAAGAATTCCAAGTCTTCTTCAAAGTCGTCTCCAAAAGCCCTTCAACGACCAGAACCTAAAATGTTGGGGAAAAGGGAAGAAATGGGGTTAGTACATCACTTGTACTAAGTATGAGACCATATGCACACATACTTTGAAATCATGCTAAGATTAAAAACCTTTATGCACATTCAACAACAACTAATAAGACATGTTCATTTAGTCATAGGCATGATCAGAAGAACAACAACGTCAAGTCCAGTCAAGTCAACATTCATAGCATATAGTTGAATACATAGTCAAGTAACTCTATCATCAAGTCATAATAGTAACAAGTATGAATAAGAGTACATTTCAACATAACTAAAGCAAGACAATTACCCATGAACTCTATCAAGTCAACAAGTGAAATGACCAAGCAAAGCCCCATAACATTACTTAATCAAGTAACCCAACAAGAATAACGACCAACATCCTACTTCACATAACATAGAATTTAAGAGTACATATCATCATTCTTTAACAATGTAGACCAATACATATTCAAAAGTGACACCAATCAACATAGTGTATCAACAATGTGCAAGTTCATCATATACATATCATGTACCATTATAAGCATATACATACATAGAGAAAAAAAACTAAAGTTACCTTTAAGAAAAACTACTGCAAGCCATGGGTAGAGTCTCATACCCCTACCTAAGCTAAGTCAACCTCTCAAGTCACCCAAGTTGGTTTATACTTCATTTTAGTTTAGGCAACACTTGTCTTAACCGACATAGACCACAAGATCTAAGTGTGGAATACGGTGTTTTAATACCTTACACCGAAGGAAGGTGGTCTACCGGCCAAATTAAAACCATACATAAACGTAGCTTTCTAGGTGGATCCACTAGCTAGTATTCCTATGGGGGCAACATAGTTCAAGAACTAAGAGATAGGTATAATACCTCTACATACCACTTGGCAATTGGGGCCTCCTCTAATGGGAATCCATTGGATGAGTATCCCTCATTGAGGAGTCAACACCACATGTGGAACTACAGGGTGAATCGTCCTCTATGGAAAGCCATCACCTCCAATTGTCAAGTTCACTCGGTGCTAAGCTAAGTCCCTTTTGAAATGTCTTTAATGTCTTTATTAATCATCATAGATTATTGTAGGTCATAGGTTATAACCCTTGTATATTCATCATCATCATATATAAATAAGAATTGCATGAGTAAAATCCTTTCATTACAATCCATATAAGTGAGGTTAGCACATTTACATATCACTTCATAATTAGGCACATTGGTAAATCATTCACCATGCTTATATCATTTAAATCTTACGCCAACACCTCACAAATGATAGTCAAGACATTTGAATTCAACATCATACCAACCCTATCAATCCTAATCCAAGTCAAACTCCAATACAACATCATGACTTAATCACAATTAACCATAATTTGAAGTAAAGGATAGGGATCATTAGACTTACAAAGTCTCCTTCATAATCCATAATCAAGGTCTTACCATCAACCCTTACTTCAACCAAATTAATGTATAACATCATCATAATTCAATGACCAACGTGATAACAAGACTAAAGGAATCACTACATCAAAATTCAATACTAGTTCATAGCTTAAGACAAGATACTTAGGTCAGTTCACAACATACTTCATAACCTAGATCAACTTCTAAAGAACTAGCATGATAGGACTATAAATAATCCTATTATATTCATTATTGATACAATAACATCATCTAGTAGTAATTAAATCAATAACCATGTCAATTTAACAAACAATACACAATTCATATCAAGCTCATAACTTAGGGTTAAGGGGTGAAGGTTATCTTCTACAAACTAAACCACATCATCAAGATATATCATAATTAATTTATAATACATGTAAATCTATTCATAATATCCAAAATAAATCATAAAAAAATCAGTTAATAACATCAATTTCGACATTGGATGAAACACACTTGGAAAGTTAACTTTTGAAATAAATTTGATGGAACCCTTTGAGGAAAGAGGTCTCAAAGGTGAAATAGATCACATACCTTCCTAATTGATAAAGATTGATGGTGAAACTTGAAAATTTTCAGCCCTTTAACCCTCCCCTAGCTTGGTATTCAATGGAGTTATTCAGTAGAGAGAAAGAAGAGAGAAGGAAGAGAGAAGGAAGAGAGTTTGGGTTTGTGAGTTATGAGAGTTTAGCTAGTCTTTATTAGGTTAAGACTTTATATAGGGTGTTAACTAAGTTAATTAGACATCCCTAATCGCTCAACTAATTAACTAACCCTTTAATTAATTAATTGGAACTAACTTAAAATGTGCAGAAAATCTCAGCCCTCACAGATGAGACCTCGACGAACGGTCCGTCTATGAGTTGACGACCAGACCCCCCTTCCGTGCTGCACTTCGTCGATGAGTTAAGAGTGTGTTTCAAATGGACCATTAGCCAAAATGGCTATGTTTGCTCGAGGGATGGCATCGACGCCCCGTCGATCCACACACGCCTCATCGACTCGCTTCGTGGGTGGAAACTGCCCAGGCAGTGCTTTTGACCCCAAAATGAAAGGGTCCTCCTCAAGGGAACTTGGTTGGTCATTGGGGAGTCCTACCTATACATTTCGACTATGAACCAACTTAAACACATGTTAGACACCCTTCCACCAAATTTCATGAATTTTTGACTCCTAAAAGCTAGTCAAATGGGCCAAGGCACGCTAGTACCTCCTTGAATTAGTTTCTGAACGTCATGGCCGTTCTTGGAATTTTTGGTTTCTATACTTCCTAAGTGACTTATATTCATTAAAATGGACCTTAAAACAGTTTATACACCTTATGACACTTATGTTAGGCTCTATAACACATCTTGGTTTCTACACTTCTAGCCTTATTATCATGTTTGTCATTGAATTATGATGATGTTATACAC
The DNA here is from genome assembly GCA_016801875.1 of Solanum sitiens. NCBI lineage: Eukaryota > Viridiplantae > Streptophyta > Magnoliopsida > Solanales > Solanaceae > Solanum > Solanum sitiens. The sequence goes on from JABWTJ010001133.1 coordinate 15,134, forward strand.
TAATTGGGTTGAGTTAAGGGTTGATGGTAAGACCTTTATGATGAACTATGAAGGAGACCTGGTAAGTCTTATGATCCCTATCTTTTACTTCATATTATGGTTAATTATGATTAAGTCCTGATGTTGTATTGAAGTATGCCTTGTATTAGAATTGATATGGTGGGATGATGTTGAATTAAAATGTCTTGACTATGATTTGTTAGGTGTTGGCCTAAGATCTAAAGGTTATAAGGATGGTGAATGATTTGTTAATGTGCCTTATCATGATATGAAGATGTTAATGTGCTAACCTCACCTATATGAATTCTAATGAAGGGACAATACTCATGAAATTCCTATTGAGCTATGATGATGATGATGTTTATACAAGGGTTAGACCCTATGACCAACAATAAGAAATGATGATTAATAAAGACATTAATGACATTTCAAAAGGGACTATAGCTTAGCAACGAGTGAACTAGAGTGAGGAGTGACCCTTCCAACATAGGGAAGGTAGGATCACTAATGTACTCTTGAGATTTGAGACTACAATGCATGTAGCATAAAGAGGGTCCCAACTATATCTCCTAGCTCTTGAACTATGTTGCCCCCATAGAAATACCAGATAGTGGATCCACGTAGTTGCTATGTTCATGTTTTGGTACTACCTTAGCAAGTAGTCCGCCTTCTTTCGATGTAGGGTTCCATTACATCGGATTCCACATTAGCTCATGTAGTCTATGTCGGTTAGGGCAAGATGTTACCAGCACTACACCATTTTAGGCCTACGGCCACACTAAATCTGGACAATGCTTGTAAAGTGTTGCCTAAAATACTTTTGGGGACACTTTTAAAGCGTAGCCCATGTTTTTAACTTTTAGCTACAATAATATTAGAAACACTTCTAAAGTGTACTCTTTAATGACATAAGCTACACTTTTTAATTGTTGTTATAATTAACAAGAACTATTTATATGAATGACCATATTTTTAAAGTGTCCTATTGTTATAATTGTAAAAACAACACATTATAAATGTGGCCTTGGTGTTTTCACAAAAATTTCATATTTCCTCCAATATTTTTAACATTAAAACATGTTCGCTCCCATTTTTAATGGGTAAAAAAGATAAAACATTAAAACTCATTTTCAGCTAAAAGAAAAAACCTCACCAAAACTTTTCATTTCCCTCAAACTTCTGCTATCGTTTCCATTCCTCTAAAACTCCACGAGTATGCGATTTTTAGCTGAGAGATGAAGAAATTGGCTTTCTCTCAAGAAGAACTAAAGAACACGTACGATTTCCCTCACAATTTTCCGTCAAACTTTAGCTGAATAACACAATTTTCAGCTGAAGAACTGAAGAACAATATGATTTTTCTCAAGAAGAACTGATGAACACGATTTTCCTCTCACAGATTCCTTATTGAAGATTGAAGAGATGAAGAACACGAATTCCTCACAGATTCCTTGTTGAAGCGTTGTTCCATGATATTATTGTTGAAAATTTAACAAAATACTTCATAGATGAACTTGCATCATGTCTTAAATCATTAGGGTTGTTGGAATGGAGTTTATAATGTAAAAACTTCTATTTTTAAAACTGTAAATTCTAGGTTTAGTGTTCTGATATTCTTGTGTATCTTTGAAAGTCTAGGTTTCAACATAGGGTTTTGATATCTTGTGTTGTTGATAGGAATTCTGTTGATTTTTGGTACTCTAGGTCGTAGTTGTATTAAGTATAAATAGGTTGATTATCTTTGAAAGTCTAGTTTTTAATTCTCTTGAATGTATAAAGTACCAGCTGAAGCTAAGTAGTCTTTCTATGAAGAACTGAGCAGAAGCTAAGTCGTCTTCCCTGAAAACAGAAGAGCTGAAGCTAGTGATAACTATGATTCTCTTTTCCCTAATACAGATTTCGTCAAGCGTAAGTAGCTACTAATAATAATGTAGTACTAAAATGTCTTCTTGTCAATTGATTGGAATTTTCTTTTTGCGTTTAGAAGAGGAAAATAAGAAGAAATTGATTAATGTGGGGTTTTTTGAATGGAACAAATCAAGAGTTACAGCTGAAATTCCAAAGTACAGAAAGAAAGTGCCAAAAATCGTGAACCATAGGCATCTTCAGAAGCCGAGATATAGGAAATTTCTACTCGAAAGCATTAGAGTGAGTTAGTTTCCATCGTTAATACCTTGTTTTAACTTCTGATATAAAATCGTCTAACCTAATTCCAAAGCACATTGTAGAGTTGTAGTATCAACTATGAATTACTTGAACTTTTCTGTTATGGTCTCAATATGTCTGATAGTCTTATTGTACTCAGGTCCGAGCTTGTGTGCTCTTTTAGATATTTCAACATAGTCATTTAATGGGAAGTTGTATAAAAGTTTCAACATCCACTGCACAAATCCTGAGATCTTTACTTCCTTCTGTTACTAAACTCTGCTTATTTCACACCATTGGCAGAATCACATGTCCAGGCTGTTGTTATGATGGTTGTTTTTGAAGTAATTTTCTATGTGTATTTTGGTGTCATTTTCTTTATATTGTTGTTATAAAATACAAACAACTTGAGTAGAGATGATGTAATTGGGGGGGGGGGGAGAACTGGATATATATGACTTAAATAATTTAAATTTAAATTTTTAGGTTCAATTTTTAATTTTTTTCTCCTTTTCTGTTTTTGGCTTGTTGCTGCTATTTTATTTGAATCAGGCATTTTCATTTCATGAATCAATAATATGCAGGTTGTAAGCTCTGTTGTGAAAGTTCACTTGACATCTTATAACAATTTTACCATTAAGAGTCAATAGAAGAACTATTACATATTTTTTGTGGATGAGCTTCACATGAAAAATAGTAAATATCCTAATTATCATATTAAATATTTGTATTATAGAATAACTAGTTTCAAAATGGTTGATTCCTTGTGGATAAATAACAATTTAACGTTATATTGGATGGCTGCTCGCAGAGTTGATGCATTATTGATGTCTGACTCAAATGCATTACTATGTGGTATATTGACGGATAAGGTTGAAACTTAATATTGCTTTTCACTCAGTAGACTCAAGTATAATCAAGTATAAGTTGATGTAGTTGACTTACTCTTCCTTTTGGTATATGTGTTTCTTTGTCCCTAAAGTTTATAACAACAAGTGTTATTGAATTTGAAGTAAATATTCAGGATATTTATCGACAACGGTTGATGTGTTCTGTACCTATTCTCAGAATGAGCTTTTCTTGTTGTGTTGGTTAGGATGTGACAGTTTATCCACTATGTGGACTATGTTCTTGTAGGATTGGAATTTCTTTTTGAGCTTATAGAATCAACAATCTTGAAGCATCAAGGAGATGGTTGTGTAGCTTTATGCAAGTTGCCTAACAAAGCCAGCTCATTTTCACCTGTTGATGCAGCTCCTCTATCTCCTACATTTCAGGTTTGCTCCGTAGTTTACTTCTCATATTCATGCAACATTTTTGTTCAATTTTTTAGTTCTTAAGTTCTAATATGATTAATACTAGTCTCTTAGTCATTTATGGGTTTTTATTTACTTTTCATTATTACATGGTGTTTCTCGCATCAATTTAACATTAAGTTATGTTCATATTTGTCATCAAGCATTATGAAGATGCACGCTGAACTGTGATGTTCAAATTTAATCATTGATTGTGATTAATTGTGAAACATCTACCATTTACTTTATAAACAGTTGTTAAACCATGTTTTTCTAGTGTTAACTCAAGACTAGAAAGTTATAACAATGTCCTCTTTACCCACTATTTGAATTACTCCATAAAAACTCTGGTCATACAGTTTCTTCTCATCTTGTGTTCAGTTTCCTTCGCCGTAAAAGACTTATTATTTCTCACAGACCGTTGTTGGTGTAGACAAAGAAGTGTCCTTACATCCCATAGGAAAATGTTTTTTCTAATTCAAGGAGAAGTGATATGGTGACAAAAAATCTCTAGGATATCATGTAAGCTTGAATTTACAGTTGAAAAAGTAACAAAATAATTATCAGGAGAATTGTTGGAAAAGCCAGAGATAAGTGACCGGAATAGATGGTTTCCTGAAATACATTAGTGTGGTGCCTCAAATGTTTTCTGGAAAGAGTTGTGCCTCCTGAAAAAAGAACAGTGGTGCCTAAATGATAGCAGGAAGTAAGAATGGTACTTCCTAGAATGATCAATCAGAAAGAGATGAGTAATAAAATCACCAAATATATATTCACTTAGGTTTTTATAATTTTCCTACAAGCCTAATACACCCAATAAATAGGAGAGAAAATGAAAACAAATTCTTGTTGGCACTGGTTGGTAATATCAAGAGTGCTGCTTGTATGAGGGAAGTTCTTTTGTTTCTATGGCTCCCTATATTTTTCATATAATGACTAAGAAGATTTTCCAAATATTTTCCATATAATTCATAATTATCCTCTTAACTTTCATCTATGATATAATCACTAAAAAGTTTCTTCTACCATTATATTATTCTTTTACCTTTGAATAGAATTTTTACTTATTATAGTGATTTCTGGATAAGTTTGCCCGCACCTTGACTATCTCACTGAAAAGCTTGTTTCAGCCTACCCTACAGATGTCTAGAAATTAGCTCACCATTGTTGAGTAGATATGCACATAGTATTTGTTATAGATTCGCTTGAACCTGAGATTTTCAATGTTTAATTCTATGTCTCAATTAGTCAACAAGTCACATGGTATTTCCTAGAGTATGTCCAATGACATGAAGTGGTTATGATAGAAAGTGTAGATACACATATTTATCTTTTACTAGTAGACTGCAAATGAACCACTGAAACTTACCCTAACCTCAGAAGTTGGAGTTGCCAATTGATGATTCTCCTCCTTTGTTTTGTTGTATCCTTAAAAGAAAGTAAAGAAATAAGAAAATTATATTTTACAAAATTACCAGAACCTTTTAGTTCAAAAATAATAAAAAGTTGGAATGAAGAAGAACTAACAGATACCTTAGGAGCTAGAATGAAATTTTTACAACGATGGTTTACACAACTATGTGAAAAACATAAAAAAGATATAAAAATGGAAAAAGTATTAGTAAAGAACTTAGCATGTTGTAAAAATAAAATAGCATCTCGATTTGGTTGCACAGATAGGTATTATAAAATAATAAAAATAAAAACTATAAAAAATATAGATCAATAAATAAATATAAAAAGCCAAGAAAGAAATATTACGTGAAAAATTACAAAACTAAAAGACCATATAAAACAAAAAGAAAACTAATTTGGGGGTGCGGAATTCATCGTAGAGTAAGATACATATACTGTAGAATAAAATATATTTTATCATAAAGTTCTTTTGATAATTGTTCTAATCTTGATATTTCTTTAATGTTATTTATTATATATTCTATGTATAACATGTCTTGGATTTTTTGGTACATGTATAAATTTTCTTGTATTAACTGTTTTGATAATCTTATATTTTCCATAGTTTTTATCCAATATTCTAAATATTCATAGTTCATTTTAATCTGAATCTATTTCTAAATCGTATAGATCTATTCTTTCTAAATCTAATTCTTGTAAATCTATTTCATACCATTCTTGATTCATTATATCTTCTAATTCAAAATCAAATATTTTTCCCATATAATTCTTTTTTCATCAATTTTTATATCTTTAAGTATATATAAGATTAAAATTTTATAACTTTCTATCATTTCTTCATGCATGTATGTGGTCATGTTTGTTTATTTATGCAGGTTTGTTTTCAACTATTCCTTCCTATCATATTCATAATTCAATTAAATTCATATTAGTTTATTATAAACTAGAGTATCGTTATCATGTTTTCCGGTCACTACTAGCATCGTACTTTAGCGGATAATTACTGCTTATCAGCGCCTCAACCTTGTGTACTCCCCTAACGGCATCCCTCGCCTACCGGTTTCCACTGTGGGATGGCATAGTCTAGAAGTTTTCTCCCTGTTTCCCGTTTACTAGCAAACTAGAACTCATGATTCAAATATTTCTAGTATATAATAACTAACATAAATTTAATCAATTATATATATGATATTCAGGAATATATGAAATTAGTTCTGCATATCTATTAAACAATATACCTTTGCCTCTTGATTTTCCATGCTATCTGAAATATCTGACTTGATTTCGGATTTCTCCATTTTTAACTTAGTTTATATATTTTGTTGAGAGAGGTTTTTTGAAAGGGATTTTATTAACTTAAGCTTTTGTTTGGCATTGCCTGCCTTTAATTTACAATTTGGCAATCTATATATACTAAATTCTAACTCTGCACATAAGTGCGCCTACTGTATACTTTACGACCACTACTATTTACTTTACGACTATTTTACAAAACTTTACAAATGACCGCTATACATTGGTTTACGAAAAAGTAAAAGCTATCTACAAAAGAATCTTATCTTTTTGCTTTTATCTTTGTCTGCCACTTATCTTTACATAATCTCAAACTTTCTTTTTATCTTGTCTGCCACCTTATGTCCTTTGTTTGTATCTGCTTTTGTCCTTGTCATCTTTATCTCTTTTTTATCTTCTTCGTCTTTCATCATTATCTTCTTTGCTTTATTCCAAATCAACATCTGGTATAACGTTATCTTCTCCATTGCATTTGGAACATCTGTGATCTGGGTATTTGTGTCCAATAAGTTTACAATATCTAATTAATAAGTCTTCTGAAATGAATTCTTTCTTTAATGCTCGTGTTGTAGGTTGTTCCTATGGCTTTAGTAATGATAAAATCCATCGCTGAACTTCATCCATATCTGCTCTTCTTAATTCCCTTGAGTTTGAATATATCATAACTTGATATCTAGCATAATAGCTCCATATGGCATTTCCATTTAAATAATTATTTGCTAATTCTTGTATGCTAGTTGATATACCAATTATTCTTTTATTGGCATAAAAACTTAGTACTTCTATCTTTGGTATTTCATTCTGATGTCTAATATCTTCTGGTATGATCATATATTTTGTTAATCCTACCTTAATGACTTGAATTGAAGATTTTACCTCCTCATATAATATTTCCGCTGGTGCTGTATAAAACTTAATATAAAATAAGTTTCCTTTTGTAACTCTTTTATATGTAATAAATGCTTTGTATAACTCTGGTGTTCCACTGATTTCTTCTTCGTCATATGTATATACTATACTTAGTAATCCATAACTGTAACATGTCTTATCTAGATTAGCACTAGTTTTTGGTTGTGGTATAAGTCTATTGTATCCTTGTAATTTTTGAGTTATATAGTCTTGACTTGGATCTTTGGTTTGGTTAGATCAGGGGTTGAGATTTAAATAAGTTTGGATTCTATATATATTTTCAATGTAGGTTTGTGTAATATAATTGTATCTTTTCTTTTCACTCTGGTTTTGTATACTCACTGCATAGGTAGAAGTTTGTGGTTCTATGGGTATTTGTTTAGATGTATTTTGAATAAATGGTTTTATAAATAACTGGTTCTAATTTGTATTTCGTGGTTTTTCACTAACTTTTCTGCTTGTACCTGCAGCTGTATGTAAACAAACGTTATGGTTTTTTAAGAGTTTCCCATCGTCTCTCTCTAGTTCAGGAATTTTATTGTCTTCCGATCAACATAGCTCCGCATTTTTATAGTCATGCTGCTGACTTTCATTAACTTTAGACTTCAGTTTATCTTCATTAGTCTTAAGTTTTTGTATCTCATTATCAATACTGTCCACTTTTATACAAAGTGTAGTAATAGATTTGAGTATCTTTTCAATTGTATCTTGTTCTTTACTCTCAGTTTGAGTAGCTTTGTCTTGATAAGTAATCTGCAATAACATTCTTGTTAGTCTTTATCACTTCAATTGTAAATGTAAAGTTTACTATATTTAATACCAATCTTCTAATTTTTTTTGTTGTTACCGAATCTTGTATTTTCTTGTTAGCCACCATTTTACTTGTGTATTATCTTTTCTTATAATAAATTTGTTATATAAAATATATGGTTCAAATGCTAATAAACATTTATATACTGAATATACTTCTTTCCTATTTATTTCCCATTTTATTTTTGTATTTGTAAATATTCCTGAATAATATCTACAATGATATTCTATACTATCTTCATCATATTTAAATTTCAAAACTCCTCCATAACTTTTCTCACTCGCATTTGTTTCTACTATATAAGTAAATTTTTTATTCTCATCTGGAAAATATAATTTTGGTAATGTTTTACATAATAATTTTATCTTTTGTATTTGTGCTTGATCATTATTGTCAAACTGATATTCTATATCTTTCTTTAACTTTTGTTGTAATGGTTTTACCTTTTCTACTAATTTTGGTATATATTCTCTTACTTGATTAACTAGTCCTAAGAATGATTGTAATTTCTTTTTTGTATCTAATTGCTCATTTGAAGTTATTATTTTTTGTACTATATGCATTTGCATTTTTATTCCATTTTTATCTATTTGTATTCCTAAGAATTCTATTTGTTTTTTCATTATTTCTGCTTTCTTTTTACTTAAACTTATACCTGAATATTCTATTGTAACGACCTGCTTAGTCGTTTTGAGCAGCAGATTTTATTTCTGGAAAACTGTCTGAGACGACGTATCCAACGACGGACCGTCATGGGCACGACGGACCGTCGAGGGTGTCTCGTTCCAAACACTTGGAATTCTTATATTTGAGTGCTGAAATCGACTCTCTGAACTCTGTGACGGACCTGCAGGACGGACCGTCACAGACATGACGGACCGTTGTGAGGTTCCGTTTCAGAACACTTCAACTCTTGAGAATTGGGTACTGAGAGCAATTCTCTGAAGTCTGTGACGGACCTGCAGGACGGACCGTCACAGACATGACGGACCGTTGTGAGGTTCCGTTTCAGAACCTTCAACTCTTGAGAATTGGGTACTGAGAGAGCAATTCTTGAAGTCTGTGACGGACCTGCAGGACGGAACGCACAGACATGACGGACCGTTGTGAGGTTCCGTTTCAGAACACTTCAACTCTTGAGAATTGGGTACTGAGAGCAATTCTCTGTCCGTCGTGACGGAAGTGCAGGACGGACCGTCGTAGGCACGACGGACCGTCACAGGTTGCGTAATCCCAGTCTGGGTCAAATTTCTGGGTAAGTTTTAAAGGGGAGTTTGGACTATTCTTGCTATAATTATAAATTTTAGTGGGTCAATGTTAATAACTCAAATCCTTGGGGGTGTAAAGGAGATGACCTTGAGTTATTTAGTGGGTGGTTTCCTCATCTTTTATACCCAATTACATGCCAAATTGGGGAAAAGAGAGAGAGTTTGGGAGAAGAAAAAATAGAGAGAACAAGGAGAAGAGAGGAACGATCTATAGAGAGAGACAACCAAGAGGAACCAAAAATCTTGAGAGATTGCTTGTTTGATCAAGGATCCTTGGTGAAGGTAGGTTATGGTTGATACTATTTGTAGTAAACTCTTAATAGTGAATGATATGTATTGGTAGTATTGTAAACCCTTCTATATGCTTAATCTTATGCTTTCATGAATGTGATTATGTGTTTGTGATAAAATAAGCTTAATGAAGCTTTGAATCCAAAATCTTGAAGAAACCCTAATTCACCTTGTTATTGATGATGCCTTGGTATAAAAGAAGGCTTGATGAACTAAAGTAATGAGATTGGTGATGCCTTGGTATAAAAGAAGGCTTGATGAATTGTTAGAATTAGGGGATCGGAGTGTCACGTTCCGACACATAGTATTAGTGGATCGGGTGTCACGAACCGACACGTAGAATTAGGGGATCGGAGTGTCACGTTCCGACACATAGTATTAGTGGGTCGGGTGTCACGAACCGACACATAGAATTAGGGGATCGGAGTGTCACGTTCCGACACATAGAATTAGGGGATCGGAGTGTCACGTATCCGGACACATTAGGAATTAGGGGATCGGAGTGTCACGTTCCGACACATAGTATTAGTGGATCGGGTGTCACGAACCGACACGTAGAATTAGGGGATCGGAGTGTCACGTCCGACACATAGTATTAGGGGATCGGGTGTCACGAACCGACACGTAGAATTAGGGGATCGGAGTGTCACGTTCCGACACATAGTAGTAGGGGATCGGAGTGTCACGTACCGACACAAGAGGAAGAAAGATAATGAATCTTGAGAGATGTTAATATACTCAATGTAATGAACCTAATTCCCAAATGAGTGTGGTATTGAGGCTTGAGTCCTCATGGATGAACTTGGTAGTACTTATTGATGATTATAGTACTTGTTGCTACATGTTGAGTATTGTAGTTGATTTATGATATGAACTGATATATACTGTTTTCTATTTTGAGTTGGCCGATGATACCTACTCAGTACTTGTGTTTTGTACTGACCCCCTACTTGTTGTTTCTTTCTTTGTTATTTGGGGAATGCAGCAAACGTACCGTCGTCTTCAACTCAACAGCAATTCTAGCCAGTCTTCACTACACCGGATTTCAGGGTGAGCTAATGCTTCTAGCTTGGACTGGATCTTCTCTTCAATGTCTTGATGCCTTGAACTTCCGGCATGGACTAGCCTTTTATTTATTTTAGCTTCTTAGATACTTTTAGATTAGTAACTTGAGGATAGATGTTCTTGTGATGATGACTTCCAGATTTTGGGGATAATGAGTTATAAATTTTAGAAGTTATTTAATTGATTTCGTTAATGAGTTTTAAGTCTTCCGCTTTGTATTTTGTTCAATATGTTGGGGTTTTAGATTGGTTGGTTCGCTCACATAGTAGGATAAGTGTGGGTGCCACTCGCGGCTCGATTTTGGGTCGTGACAAACTTGGTATCAGAGCATTAGGTTCGTTGGTCTCATCACACAAGAACGAGTCTAGTAGAGTCTTAAAGAACGGTAGGGGGACGCCTTTACTTTTCTTTGAGAGGCTATAAGACTTTAGGAAAATTCCATTCTTTCTTTCTTTCTTTCGTGCTATTACTTGGATTCAATTGGTATCTAGGTGATACAAATTGGTATCTGACCATCTTCACTCTATTTCACAGATGGTTATAACTAGAGCAACGACTGCACCAACACCGGCAAGACAAGAAACGTCTGAGCCAGCCACTGGGGCTGTAGCTCGGAGAGGAACAGTCGCGAGAGGCCGTGGAAGAGGTCGTGGGAGGACGTCCTCTAGAGGAAGAGGACAAGCACCTAGCCCACCTGGTACTAGGGCGGTGACTCCTCCACCGACGGAGGAAATGTTAAGAGAGGGTGAGGAAGGGGAGAATGAACAAGCACAGAATGAGGAATTGCCACCCCAACCTACCCCAGAGATGATCAATCAGGTTCTTGCTTATCTTAGCGGGTTATCTGATCAGGGTCAGACACCTCCAGTGTTTTCTGCACCAGCACCCCAGGTTCCGGAGGTACAACATGCGGCCACTATGGCTCCTCGCATGGATACTTCATTGGAAATAGGCACGTTTCCTCGTCTAACTACAGGGCCTATAATGACAAATGATCAGCATGAACTTTTCAGTAAGTTCTTGAAATTGAAACCTCCAGTCTTCAAGGGTGCTGAATCTGAGGATGCTTACGATTTTCTGGTTGACTGTCATGAGCTACTACACAGGATGGGTATAGTAGAACGGTTTGGTGTTGAGTTCGTGAGTTATCAGTTTCAAGGGAACGCCAAAATGTGGTGGCGGTCACATGTTGAGTGTCAACCAACAGAGGCACCACCTATGACTTGGGCATCATTCTCTAGTTTTTTTATGGAGAAGTATATTCCCCGGACTTTGAGGGATAGGAAAAGGGATGAGTTCTTGAGCCTAGAGCAAGGTAGGATGTCGGTTACTGCATATGAGGCTAAGTTTCGTGCATTATCCAGGTATGCCACCCAACTTTGTTTCAGTCCACAAGAACGGATTCGCCGTTTTGTGAAGGGGTTGAGGTCAGAGTTGCGGGTTTTAGCCTTACAGGTAGCGCTTACGGCAAAATCCGTTCAAGAAGTGGTAGACTTAATGGAAGAGGTGGAAGGAGTGAAGCAGATGAATTCAACCATGGCTCGCATCAAAAAGGTTTTCGAAAGGGAGGTAGTTTAATGGTTCTTCGCCTAGAGGACGGGTTCAGGAGGCTACTCAGTCCGTCCAATTCATCTTCACTACAGACGTAGTTGGGGTCCACCGCAAGACCGGTCAACCACTTCTCGGAGAGACCTATGCTTGAATCCATAAGGTGGTATGGATGTGGGGAGACGGACAATATTAGGAGGAATTGTCCAAAACAGAGTTATAGACCCCCAATAGCTAGAGGTAGAGGTGGTCATGGTAGAGGCCGTTATTCTGGAGGACGTGGTGGCCGAGGTAATGGTGGTCACCAAAACGGCCGAGGTAATGGACAAACTGGAGCTACTACAACGCCACATGGTAGGGGCAACGGGCAGACTGGAGATAGGGCCCATTGTTACGCTTTCCCTGGGAGGTCTGAGGCAGAGGCATCTGAGGCTGTTATCACAGGTAATCTTTTGGTTTGTGATTACATGGCGTCTGTATTATTTGATCCTGGCTCCACGTTTCATATGTATCTTCCTCATTTGCTACTGGTCTAAATTTACATTGTGAATCGCTTGACATGCCTATTCGTGTTTCTACTCCGGTGGGTGAGTTCTGTGATAGTTGAAAAGGTATATAGGTCATGCTTGGTGACTTTTGTGGGGAGCAATACTTATGTAGACTTGGTCATTTTAGAAATGGTTGATTTTGATGTAATTCTTGGTATGACTTGGCTTTCTTCGAATTTTGCGATCTTGGATTGTAATGCTAAAACTGTGACGTTAGCCAAGCCTGGGACAGATCCGTTAGTGTGGGGGGGGGGACTACACTTCCACTCCGGTTCGTATCATCTCCTTTCTTCGTGCTAAAAGAATGATTAGTAAGGGGTGCTTAGCTTTCTTGGCACATCTCAAGGATGACACTACCCAAGTACCTTCAATTGAGTCGGTTTCGGTAGTCCGTGAGTTTCTGGATGTGTTTCCTGCAGACCTTCCTGGTATGCCACCGGATAGAGATATTGATTTCTGTATTGATCTGGAACCGGGTACTCGACCCATTTCCATACCCCCTTATAGAATGGCTCCAGCTGAGTTAAGGGAGTTAAAGGCCCAACTTCAGGAGCTGTTAGGTAAAGGTTTTATTAGGCCAAGTGCATCCCCTTGGGGTGCTCCTGTTTTATTTGTGAAGAAGAAAGATGGAAGTCTTCGGATGTGCATAGACTACAGGCAGCTGAATAAGGTAACTATTAAGAACAAGTATCCTATTCCTCGCATTGATGATTTGTTCGATCAGTTACAAGGTGCTTGTGTCTTCTCTAAAATTGATTTGAGGTCCGGTTATCATCAATTGAAAATACGGACAGCAGATGTGCCAAGGACTGCTTTTCGAACCAGGTATGGGCATTATGAATTCTTAGTAATGTCTTTTGGGCTTACGAATGCCCCTGCTGCTTTCATGAGCCTAATGAACGGGATTTTTAAGCCATATCTGGATCTTTTTGTTATTGTATTTATTGATGATATACTGATATACTCAAAGAGCAAGAAGGAACATGAGGAGCACTTGAGAATTGTGTTGGAAGTATTGAGGGAGAAAAAGCTTTATGCCAAATTCTCCAAGTGTGAGTTTTGGCT